>CAMZMU010000057.1:30835019-31086902 GCA_947311845.1 Poa pratensis | reverse complement strand
AGGGGATGACGTGAAACACACGTTCGTTGGGAGACCCCAAGAGGAAGGTATGATGTAGTCAGCAGCAAGTTTTCCCTCAGAAAGAAACCAAGGTTATCGAACCAGTAGGAGCAGCAACTCTTCAGAAGGTTGTCAACGGCGCCAGAAAAATAGCTGTCGCAGGGAGTCTGGACTGTTGACGTGGAATCTGCACACAACACAATCAAACTACTTTGCCCCAACGAAACAGTGAGGTTGTCAATCTCACTGGCTTGCTGAAAACAAAGGATTAAACGTATGGTGTGGAAAATGAGTATTAAATTGCAGAGAATGAAAAAGGAACAGTTTGCAGTTTGTGGTTGTTTAATCAGTGTAAAAGAATGGACCGGGGTCCACAGTTCACTAGTGGTGTCTCTCCATAAAAGATAACTAACATGTTGGGTGAACAAATTACAGCTGGGCAATTGACGAATAGTGAGCGCATGACAATGCATATACATGACATGTTGACTACTATGATATTTAATTGGGCATTACGACATAATACATAGACGTTATCCAACAGCATCTATGACTAATAATCCACCGCCGGGTTGTCATCCGAGTCCCCCGTTGGTATTAAGTTGCAAGCAACGGATAATTGCATTAAGTAAAGTGCGTAATGTAAACAAACACATATGCCGTGGACATAGCATCGTTAGGTTATCCCTAGTGGCAACAGCACATCCACAACCTTAGAACTTTCTGTCACTGTCCCAGGTTAAACGGAGACATGAACCCACTATCTAGCATAAATACTCTCTCTTGGAGTTACAAGCATCTACTTGGCCAAAGCATCTACGAGTAACGGAAAGCATGCAAGATCTTAAATAACATATAAGATAGATTGATAATCAACTTGACATAATATTCAATATTCATCGGATCCCAGCAAACACAACATGTAGCATTACAATAATATGATCTTGATCATGTAGGGCAGCTCACAAGATCTAAACATGATGGCACAAAGTGGAGAGACAACCATCTAGCTACTGCTATGGACCCGTAGTCCAAGGATGAACTACTCACGCATCACTCCGGAGGCAGGCATGGCGATGTAGAAGCCTCCGGTGACGATTCCCCTCTCCGGCAGGGTGCCGGGAAGAGGTTCTGAACCCTCCCGAGCTAGGGTTGACGACGGCGGCGTCTCTGGAACTTTTCGTGGATATTTGCTCAGGTACTTAGGGTTTTCGCGTCGGGGGAATAAGTAGGCGAAAGGGCGGCGGCTGCGGACCCCCGAGGGGCCCACACCACCCCAGGGCGCGGCAGAGGGGGGCCGCGCCCTTGGCGTGTGGCCTCTGGTGGCCCTCCTCTGCTGCTCCTTCGCTCCGTCAGGCGTGTTCTGGAAAAATAGGCACCCCCGTGTAGTTTCGTCAATTCCGAGAATATTTCCAGACTAGCTTTTCTGGAATACAAAAACAGCAGAAAACAGGAACTGGCACTTCGGCATCTTGTTAATAGGTTAGTCCCAAAAAATGTATAAAAGTGATATAAAGTAGATGCAAAACATGTAGCAATTGGTATAAAACAAGCATGGAACATCAAAAATTATAGATACGTTTGAGACGTATCAGCATCCCCAAGCTTAGTTCCTACTCGTCCTCGAGTAGGTAAACGATAAAAACAATAATTTTTGAGGTGACATGCTACTATCATAATCTTGATCATATAATATTGCAAGGCACATGTAAATGAATGAAGTGATCCAAGTCAATGGTCTATAATTTGCTACCAAATAGATAATGAGTAAACAATGAATCACACAAGCTAAACGTTTTCATGAATAGTACTTTCGAGACAAGCATCAAACAGTTTTGCATAAGTGTTAACTCATAAAGCAATAGTTTCTAACAAAAGGTATTTAATCAACACAAAGGAAGAATTTAGTTTCAGCATTTGCTTCAACTTTCAACATATTTATCTCATGGATATTGTCAACACAAAGTAGTAAACAAGTCCAATACATTGCATATAACGCATGTTGTAACAAAGTTGACACTAGTGTTTGCTTGTGGAAGACAGAAAGAATAGGAAAACTGACTCAACATAAAAGTAAAAGAAAGGCCCTTCGCAGAGGGAAGCAGGGATTAAATCATGTGCTAGAGCTTTTAGGTTTTTGAAAGCATATAGAGATTGCATAAAATATTTGATACTCCTCCCAACCTTGCTAACACAAGCCATGGCTAACCGAATCCTCGGGTGCCTTCCATCAATCACATACCATGGAGGAGTATCTATTTTTGAGAGGTGTTTGTTAATTGTCAACGAATGGTAGCGGGTGAGAACAGTATTCTACCTGTCGAACGGACTTTTAAGAGCGGCTCCCATGAAGGACGTTATTTCTACCAGCAAGGCAGATCATCCCTCTTTCTCTTTGGTTTACACACATTCAGGTATTTCACTGTTTGTCATTGCTTACTGATGAATCAGGGCAAAAGTGTGAAGAGAATTAATTGGTTAAAGTTGTAATTAATTGGGACTGGGCACCCCGTTGCCAGCTCTTTTTGCAAGTTATTGGATAAGCGGATGTATATGCCACTAGTCCAGGTGTAAAAGTCCACTCGACAAATAGAATAAAGAATAACCACACTAATTCCTCATGAGCTAGTAAACATTGACACAAAAAGGGAATAATAACATTTTGAATAATTTAAAGGTAGCACATGAAAAATTTACTTGGAGTGGCAAGGAAATACCACATATAGGTAGTTATGGTGGACACAAATGGCATGGATTTTGGCTCAAGGATTTGGATGCACGAGAAGCATTCCCTCTCAGTACAGAGTTTAGGCTAGCAAGGTTATGTAAGCAAACAAGAATATCAACCCGTACACCAAGTTTTATATGACAAACATATTGCAAACGTTATAAGACTTCATACCGTCTTCCTTGTTAACCAAACCCTGTTATTAGAAAATATCTAGACCTTAGAGGTACCACCGATGCAAACCAAATTTTCAACAAGCTTTACGGTAGTTCTTCACTAATAGGCTTAACTCATGTGATGCACAATTTAATCATGATCTACTTGTTAACTCAAAACAATTGACAAGCATCAAGTTATCCATTTTAGTGATCTACAAGATTAAGCAAGTTTTTCCTTATACCAATTACCACATGCAACATTTTCTGAACCAACCAAACACCAATCAATTTATTTCATCAACTCTCCAAACAAATATAAGTGAAGCAAGAGAGTACTTTCTACAAAAGAAAGCTAATAGCTCTGACAAGAGATACATGAAAACAAGAGCTAAAAGCTGAACAGCGCTAGATATGAATACTCAACAAATATAAGTGAAGAATAGGAGTATTCTCATGAAAAAGCGGAGCGTGTCTCTCTCCCAATCAAGAATGCTAGGGTCCAGTCAAGCTTTATTGAAAATAAAAGTGCAATACTGAAAATAAAAGCACACAGACGCTCCAAGAAAAGCACATATGATGTGAAAGAATTAAAATATAGTTTCACTAGAGATGACCTGATAATTTTGACGATGAAGAAGGGGATGCCTTGGGCATCCCCAAGCTTAGACGCTTGAGTCTTCTTGAAATATGCTGGGGAGATCCATGGGAGCCTCCCCAAGCTTAAGCTCTTCACTCTTCTTGATCCTATTATATCATCCTTCTCTCTTGACCCTTGAAAACTTCCGTCACACCAAACTCAAAGTAGATCTCATTAGAGGGTTAGTGCATAATCAAAAATTCACATGTTCTATAAAGACGCAATATGATTTGTTACTTTAAACATTAGCTACAGCCACTGATGTTATGTGAAGCTCTTCCACCCAAAAAAGAATTTCACTCAACACTAGTAAAAGAGAGAATGCAAAAATAAAAAGGCATAATCTGTCTAAAACAGAACAGTCCGCAAAGACGAATTTTTTCGAGGCACTTACGACGCTCAGATCGAGAAACTCTGAACTAATGAAAGTTTCAGACATTCATAAAGATTACGCACAAAAATTTCAGATTTTTAACAATCTGGTGATTTTAGGAATTTCGTACAGTGAACAGCAAAAATCTGTTTCTGCGCAGCAATCAAAATTAAGCATCATCTTATCATTAGAGGCTACTCTTGGCACAACAATGCGAGAAAATAAAGATACAAAGGAGTTGCTACAGAAGTAAACAAACTCCTTGACTCAATAAAAGAAAAATTGCAGAAAAATAAAATGGGTTGCCTCCCATAAGCGCTTTTCTTTAACGCCTTTTAGCTAGGCACAAAGCATGCATCAAGTATTACCAAAGACATTGAAATCTCCCAACCTTTCGGTGGGATCGTCCTTCTTAATTGGAAAGAAGAACCTTCGATTAATAGGGGTATTGAATTTCATAAACCCATACTTTGCATTAATAAATACTCCATTGTTCTTTAAAAAGGGTCTTCCAAGGACAATATTACCAGGAGATTTTGCAAGAATCATAAAATTAACAGGGACAGTCTTATTCTGAATAGTAACCTTAACATCGTTAATAATCCCTATACTTTTTATGATTGTTCCATCCGCATGAAAATGAAAAACAGGGTAACTAACCATATTATCATATTTTAATAAATCATAAACCATTTTTGGCATGATGGACATTGTAGAACCAAGATCACAGTAGGCACGGAACTTTTCATTACCAATATTAATCTCAATGAATGGTTCCCAATCATTTTTTAACTCAACTAAAGGTTGTTCTTTAGATTATGGCTCAGAGTTAAATCATCAATTGACTTTTCTATTTTATCTAGCTTAGAGAATATCCCAGTTTCATCCACTAGTGGAAAAATTGCCAAACCACTCAAAATATTATGAGCTTTCATTGAATCAATCTCAGAAAAGGTTTCCCCTACCATGGTATCTAGAGCAAGTTGATAAACAGAAAATAAACCATGGTAGAAATTTTTATAAGAACTCTCAAGTCCATCTTAGGTTGCACCTTCTTGTGCAATTCCAAAATTCTCGCCCAGGCATTCCTAAAGGATTCCCCACCTTCCTGCCTAAAAGTAATAATTTCTCCCACAGGTGGCACTACGGAAAAAGGAGCAGAGCTAGACATGATGACTAACAGAAAACAAAACTGAAAATAAACTAAATGCAAGTAACTAATTTTTTTGTGTTTTTGATAATTGAAAGCAAACAAGATAAAATAAAATAAACTAAGCAAGACAAAAACAAAGTAAAGAGATTGGAAGCGTGAAACTCCCCTTGCAGAAGACTGCTGTCTCCCCGGCAACGGCGCCAGAAAAATAGCTTGATGACGTGAAACACACGTTCGTTGGGAGACCCCAAGAGGAAGGTATGATGTAGTCAGCAGCAAGTTTTCCCTCAGAAAGAAACCAAGGTTATCGAACCAGTAGGAGCAGCAACTCTTCAGAAGGTTGTCAACGGCGCCAGAAAAATAGCTGTCGCAGGGAGTCTGGACTGTTGACGTGGAATCTGCACACAACACAATCAAACTACTTTGCCCCAACGAAACAGTGAGGTTGTCAATCTCACTGGCTTGCTGAAAACAAAGGATTAAACGTATGGTGTGGAAAATGAGTATTAAATTGCAGAGAATGAAAAAGGAACAGTTTGCAGTTTGTGGTTGTTTAATCAGTGTAAAAGAATGGACCGGGGTCCACAGTTCACTAGTGGTGTCTCTCCATAAAAGATAACTAACATGTTGGGTGAACAAATTACAGCTGGGCAATTGACGAATAGTGAGCGCATGACAATGCATATACATGACATGTTGACTACTATGATATTTAATTGGGCATTACGACATAATACATAGATCGTTATCCAACAGCATCTATGACTAATAATCCACCGCCGGGTTGTCATCAGTCCCCCGTTGGTATTAAGTTGCAAGCAACGGATAATTGCATTAAGTAAAGTGCGTAATGTAAACAAACACATATGTCCGTGGACATAGCATCGTTAGGTTATCCCTAGTGGCAACAGCACATCCACAACCTTAGAACTTTCTGTCACTGTCCCAGGTTAAACGGAGACATGAACCCACTATCTAGCATAAATACTCTCTTGGAGTTACAAGCATCTACTTGGCCAAAGCATCTACGAGTAACGGAAAGCATGCAAGATCTTAAATAACATATAAGATAGATTGATAATCAACTTGACATAATATTCAATATTCATCGGATCCCAGCAAACACAACATGTAGCATTACAATAATATGATCTTGATCATGTAGGGCAGCTCACAAGATCTAAACATGATGGCACAAAGTGGAGAGACAACCATCTAGCTACTGCTATGGACCCGTAGTCCAAGGATGAACTACTCACGCATCACTCCGGAGGCAGGCATGGCGATGTAGAAGCCTCCGGTGACGATTCCCCCTCCGGCAGGGTGCCGGGAAGAGGTTCTGAACCCTCCCGAGCTAGGGTTGACGACGGCGGCGTCTCTGGAACTTTTCGTGGATATTTGCTCAGGTACTTAGGGTTTTCGCGTCGGGGGGAAGTAGGCGAAAGGGCGGCGGCTGCGGACCCCCGAGGGCCCACACCACCCCAGGGCGCGGCAGAGGGGGAGCCGCGCCCTGGCGTGTGGGCCCTGGTGGCCCTCCTCTGCTGCTCCTTCGCTCCGTCAGGCGTGTTCTGGAAAAATAGGCACCCCCGTTGAGTTTCGTCCAATTCTGAGAATATTTCCAGACTAGCTTTTCTGGAATACAAAAATAGCAGAAAACAGGAACTGGCACTTCGGCATCTTGTTAATAGTTAGTCCCAAAAAATGTATAAAAGTGATATAAAGTAATGCAAAACATGTAGCAATGGTATAAAACAAGCATGGAACATCAAAAATTATAGATACGTTTGAGACGTATCAGGGGGAAAACTCCGGCGGGCGCTGCGGCGTGGTCTCCATCTTCTCCATCGACTCTTCACCGTCTCCATGATGAAGAGGGAGTAGTCCACCTCTGGTCTATGGGTTTGTGGTAAGTTACTATGTATCTCTCTCTCTTGAGTTTCACTAATTAGCACCGTATGAGCTGCTGAACATGATTACGGTCACCGTTGTCATACTTTTGTGGTGGATCTTTATGAGTTAATATATGTTTGAGATTGCTGTTTGTTTCAGTTATGAGTATAGATGCATATTATGTACCCCATTCTTGTCTACTTGTTTTGATCAAGCATGTTTATGAGAGCGTGTGTGGGGGAACGTGTGCATTAGTTGGAGTACGGGGGTGGCTAGTGCAGTGACGTGAGAGAAAGTTCTGCGATCCACTTGGTATCTTTACCTTACTTTGTTGCCTCACTAGGGATAAACTAAAATAATGCTACCGGGGATGTGGGCGTGACCATTGCCACTACTCCATGACTAGATCTAGCTGTTCTTATTTTCACTTCATGTCATGATACTTAATGCTATACTCTGAGTTATCTTAATTACTGAGGTGTTATGATTTAGTTCGCATCTTGGTGGAGTATAAGAAGGTTAATAACCAAAGATCCTATGTTAGGACGTGTTGCCCTATATCTAAGTAACTTGTTATCAAACCCTGTGTTGCAATCTCATATGTTAACTGTGTGTGTTCCATTGTCTATCACTTTATAAAGAGAGAGTGCATTTGTGAAACAACATGAACCCCAGTCCATTTTTAATCATAAGAAACACCTTTCCAAACACTATATACCACTTTTCTATTTTCAGCCATCATTAAATCCGAAAATACAAAAAACTTTCATCTTGCATACATCATTCAAAAACCCAAAAATATCATTTATCATTGCATCCACCATCATTGCATATTTATTTCTTGTTTGCATTGCATAACTATCCTGATCATTCTTACACCTGTGCTTGACAACCACAGGTGAGGTTGAGGACCAAAACATCTAACCTTGTTTTGTAGGTAACCAAAAGAAGGATAAGAAGATAAATCTACCATTTCAGATTCCCCGAGAGTTCGATATTAAACCCTCGAGTCACCCCTCGTGGGGAAAACTGTCTTCCACTTACTATACACTCTGCACTTGGAGTCTCAACCTAATATTTACTTTGCAGGTATCAAAGCCTTGCTCTTCGGGATCATCAATACCCGAAAGGACACCTTATTGTCACGCTTTATAAGACATGTCGTGATGATGCAATCAAAGCACCTTCCAGAAGCAGCGATTAAATACGATCTCAAAGTCAACGGTATGAACCACGACGTTCTATATCTTTGTGTGCGTCCATCACATCATTCACCTATGACATGACTCCATTGTTAATTGACATAAATGTCCATGATCTGGAAACCTTGATCATCGGTTGCCCAATGGACTAGTTAAGAGGCTACTAGGGACCTGATTGTTACATACCACACGTGCTTTAATGATTCCGCTTAATACAATTATAGCATGGTACAAAACTTATTATGAACAATTGAGATATGACAAATTAAATATCTTTATTAATTGCCTCTAGGGCATTTCTCCAACATTCTGCCACTTGCACTAGAGTACAAATTAATCTAGTTTACAACTTGGTAAAAGCTTAACACCATGCTTGTCTAGTGGAAGATGAATTAGTCAACAAATCTCCCACATTGAGATCTGTATGTGCTTTGCAACACTTCTATGTCACCTAGTTTGACATCATCCCGTATTTTATGATAACGGTGAAATACATGTTGTCGATGGAGTGAAACTCGAAACTTCGCGTAGCATGGGCCTTAAAAGTCTGAGAGATCTATTAAGGGAAACCACGCATGCTCGGGAAAACCGCTCAGTCCAACCACACACTCTACTTCTGAAGTAGCCATATATTCCTATACCTATGTAGATTATGCGACAGTGCATTCATATGCGACTCGCAAGCTAACCATGTCTTTCTTCAAAACAAAGGACTTCTCCGATGAGATTTCTTGTCGAATGGGTCAGTGTCATAACTTGCATCATCGTAACCCCTTTTACGGCAAGTTGTCTTTTCATTCTTACCCTATACCAGAAAACATATCTTCAGTTATCTTTAGACACTGAAGGATATACTTAACGTTTGTTCATTGATCCATCCAGGGATCACTCTAGAACCCGTTCTTCAACCAAGAACTTGGGTCACACCAAGTCGAGCTTTCGGTCTGATAGAATCTATGGCTGAGGCATAGAGGATGTCGGACATCCTTTTCTTTCATTAACTATCGCTGAAATACCAAGATAATCTTAATATTTTGCCTAGTCATACAAGTAAGAACCCTTTTCTTCTCTTGTTCTATTCTGAAACACTTCAGAATCATAACCTAAGAAAATATTCTGACCTAATGTTATTAAGCCCCTTTTGATCTATACAAATTATAAATCTAAATCCTAATACTATAACTTCATTCATAGAAAATTTAATCATTTAAATAATCATTTATACGTTACCAGAGGATCTGTATCATTCTCAATATGTCATTACATATAAAATTTGGAATGACACTAGCTCCCACTTAAATACGCCATCCATATATAAGACCAGGGAATTTCTTTTAAGCTCCACTCAAATATGCCATTCACATATAAGATCCAGAAAAGCTACTTAGCTCCCACTCATTTCTTTGTCAATGCAGTTCTCTTCAACTATTTTGGACGACTCCAAAATCCTTTGATCACATTATCAAAGTGAAGATTTCAGCTCTGATATGCTTGCTTCAGCCCATGAATGGACATCTGAAGTTTGCATACGTGTCTAGCATCGTTAGGATCAACAAAACCTACTTGTTGTACCAATTACAACTCTTCCATAATGTTGCCATTAGGGAACACGGTTTCTTTATCCATCTATCAATTTCTTAATTGAAAATAATTGCTAGAACAATCCTAACCAGACTTAGGCATCGCCACTTGAGACAAAATCTCGTTGTGGTCAACTTTGAATTTGTCAGAACTGTTTTGTGACAAATCGATCCTTATAGACGGTTGCCCTTCCGTCAGTGTCTATTTTGTCATAAAATTCCATTTACTCTCAACGACGTGAAGCCCATCAAGAAGATTTACCCAAGTCTTTACTTGGTAATCGTACGTGGATTTTATCTCGGATTTATATATGGCTCATAGCCATTTATCGGACTTAGGTCCACCATCAAGTATGACGAAAAGTAAATGTTGTTTTTTACAAGGGCCACTACTCTCGCGGCAACAAATTACCCAAACACTTCGCACCCGTGGTAGCCCAAAGGTAGGACTCCCGCTTAATGATATCTAGTACTATCGTCGGAGGCGCATGCTTCTTGCGAAAAACGCGAGCGTTGCGCTCGTTCCAAACTTCCCAAGAGGTGAGCAAGGCTAGGGACGCCATGGCCTTCCGGTTAGGAGTGGAGTTGTCCGACATCTTTAGCCACCATTCCTCAAGGGTGAGAGAGTGCCAAAGTTGGGAGTCGAGGGCGTGGAGGCCTAGCCAATTCTTGATCAAGTCCCAAAGGCGTCTTGTATAGTGACAATCGACGAGAAGGTGCTTAGTTGATTCCGTCGTCCTCTTGCAAAGAGGGCATAAGCCACAATTAGGCCACCCCCGCTTCTCCAATCGGTCCGCCATCCAAAGTCTATTTTGGAGAGCAAGCCAAGCAAAGGATTTGACTTTCGGAGGGACCCAAGCTTTCCACACAATCCGCATCATATTAGTGGAAGTAGTGCCAAAAAAATGCGCTTGGTAGGCCGAAGCCGCCGAATATTGACCGTTGGGAGTAAGAGTCCAAGAGATCTCATCCTCCCTATCCTCCACAAGGTTGAAGTCGTGGACAAGCATCCAAAGGTCCACAAATTGGGAAATATGCTCAAACGTAAAGTTCTCATCCAACTTGATCTTCTCCACCCAAGAGTTGTTTTCCAAAGCTTTCTTGATGCACCACTTTTTAGAGCTAGAAGCCGCAAAAATGAGAGGGGACATGTTCTTCGGTTTCAAGCCATTGAGCCATGGAGCCTCCCAAAAAGTTGTCAAAGCGCCATTCCCAACGGTGATCGAAGTGGCGGCGTAGAAAAGGTCCATATTAATCTTGGAGTAAGGGTTCCCAAGGCCTCTCCAAATTTTTTCTTTGTCTTTCCATTCAAGCCAAGTCCAACGCAATCTAAGAGCCCTTGCGAATTTTTCGGTGTCAAGCACGCCGAGGCCACCAAACTCCTTACGCTGTCTATTCTTGAGAACTGTATATGATCAGATTCATTAATTCAGGAGGTATTCAGGTCTCAGATTACAGCACATATGTAAATCTTTACACAATTAGTTTAAGTGGGAATATGTAAGAGCAAAGCAGCGGACATATTGATGTAAGCTACTTTTTGGATCTAAAATCTGAAGAACTTTTTTCCAAAGAAAATCTAAATCCAGAACGGTACTGTTTGATTTCGATCACGCACCTGCATGGCTGCATGCGCCTGGATATCTGTCTTTCACTCTTTCTGTTTGCATTCAAAGGGGTGCAACCACGCATGTCACGTTGGGTGAGGTTTCAAAGTCCAAAAGATGCCGCGTTCGTGGTTAATTAAGCCCTAGAGATTTAAAATTCGGAAGGCAAGCGCGCACCTGCTCCATGCGCTCTGCAGCTAGAGGGTTCCACTGACGCACAGAGCACATGTATATATACAAGCAAACAGTCACGGCCTTCTCTGCAGCACTAGACAAGGAGAATAACACTCACCATCTACAACAATCCAGACAATCTTCAGGAGGGCGCTCAGCGCTGACTGCCCGGAATCCGCCCGAACGAACCAGGCGCCGCAACTTGAAGGTTTTTGCCGGTGATCGGTCGGAAGGTTACAACTTGCAAGAGGAAGGCTGACCACCATGGCTAAGATTGGGACCAACATGGTCAGCTCTAGTGGCTGCTCTAATGGAGCACATAAGAGGCTGCTGCAGCAGGATAGCAGTGGCGGCGGCTATGCCCAAGGGCAAGCCAAGAAGTAAGTACAATCCATGCCATATGAATGAAAGATCGAGCTAACTATAGTTACTGTATGTCTGTATATAACGTGAAAAATGAAAAGTGCATCAACCTAGCTAGGATATGATGGAGTATATACTGATCAGTTCGTATACGCTTGGTTCTTGTTTCTTAGTTAGTTCATCCTCCATGTGATGTTATATATTTTCTCAAGTTTCCTTCCAATTCAATTCAATAGGAAGCCTCGCATCGGCATGAGAACAGACTACACATATGCACCGTATCATGATGGCTTCCAGTGGAGAAAGTATGGGCAGAAGATGATCCGGGACAATGCCTTCCCAAGGTTTGTGTGCATATTCTCCAGTTACAAATTTAGATTGCTCTAGAAATTAGCTAACGGATAATCCATTTCGAAAATGAAATATGGATAATCTACCTATCAGGCCAATATCTGAAGTCATATATAATAGGGGCTCTATGATTCAATTGAGCTTGAAGGGAACTTTCAAGTATTCTAATTCTTAGTTTTTTAAAATAGGTTTCTTGATTTGGAGGAAACATACCACATATATGAATGTTGTAGCATTGTTATAAATTCAAATGATTTCATTGAAATCTTGACATCCAACAACCACATTTCCTTTTACAATTCTGCAAAGAATCCTAGATTTTTTTTGAAATGAACCCTAGATTTCTGTATTTTCTAATTCTCTACTTTTCACGTGTCTTCTTATCATATTTTGTGTCTGTTCTAATTATGTGCTATTAGAACCATGCGAACCATAGAGGTCCTTATTAGGACATGGATATAGGACTCATGTTAGTTTTGTGACGTAGTCAAGCGGGCATAACCTCTTTTTATTGGCCAATGGTGTTGAAAGCTTTCATTAAATACACAATTATTGTTACTTTATGAGCCACTCTAATTTCTTGCAGTTCTACACATATGATGTAAGACATTTGAAACTTTGACTAGTAATGCTAAATGTCTACAAATATTTAATTTACATTGTTGATGCGCAAGAACAATTTTTTGAAAACAATGATGGTAGTACCCTAGTACAACACACACCTATACACCTGAAAATTAAAACAAACGATAGATGAGCAAAATCATAGATAAACATGCTCAAATGAGCAGGTTTCTATGGGTTGGTGTGTGACACATGATTCTAGTAATTAACAAGATAGGGTTATATCAAAAGCTTCTACACTGATATGTAACCCTTACCTAACTAGAACACAATATAACCCAATATCACTATCACACACCATAGCGGATGCTTCCGTATTGGTGCATGTGATTGATATCGTCGCAAGGTTTCCCATGTTAGTTAAGTACTAATTACATGTTTTCCGTCTGACTGTCCAGGTGTTTAAATAATCGTATCAAGCCAGAAAGGTCCCTATTGCTGGTAGTTTAATCGCAAGTGCGCTTCGAAGCAAAGGGATATATAGTATAGATGATGCATGTGCGGTTTATTAGATTGTCCATTTGCCCTACCTCAGCTGCTACCTGTAGCTCGCATCTGGTTGTGACGTTGACCTTTACGTTGTCGTTTGCATATAAACCACATGCCTAAATGGGAATCTGCAGTTAACAAGCGCAACTAACCAATTTGGGAAATGAAAAAGAAACTTATTCCTAATTAAGCACCATCAGATGTTGAGGGAATCATTGCGTTCAGCTTTCGTGCATTCCATCGGGGGTTTATTTATTAAGGATAAGTTACTTAATCGGCCTCCCCAACTCAACTTGCGTTTCATTAAACCAGGATTTTCTATTTTTTCTATGTTTGGTGACCAATCAATTGTACCGTAATTCGTTAGATAAGTGTGTGAGCATAAGCTAACATTTTGTCATTTTTTGTTCCGAAATTATTTAAAATTAAATAACGATTTACTGGAAAATATGTTGAGGTGTTGCCATATATTTCTTTAAAAAGAAAAATCATGTAATGTCACAAACCCTAGTTTTGCAAACATCCCCATCCGGGACACTGTCTTTTGTGTTAATTAGATCAGGTTATGCGAGTACCTTTTTGTCTTTGTACGACATAACAAGTTTAACTTAAATTACTCCCTCTAGTTCCCAAAACTCAAAACATGATGTTCCAAACATGAACCGGCTAGCTCATACTATTTATTTATTATGTTTATATTTTGTTAATATTAATTATAAAAGGCACAAGATTATAGAAGGTTTTGGACACATGTAGATCATATGTTTAGGTCAACAAATGTAGATCATATGGTAGGGTCTTGCCACTGTGGGTTGGGCTTCTAGCTAATCTGGGCCACATGGCCTGGCTAACCCTCTCAGCTGAAGGGACAACAGAGGAAAAGCTAAATTGCAAACTTCCACCTTGGCTAACCCGCAAGCTTCTTTGCTTAGAGACCCAGCTTCCAAGTTCCACCTTATGCGAGGAAGAGTGAAAGCACAATTTTAGGTCAATCATACTAATTCAGACATCATAAAGATTTTTATTCGCAAAACAAAATCATCATAAAGATTCAGTTTTGCCATGTGATGACGCGGCACATTTAGGACTTGTTTACTTCTAGTGTATTTTAGGGGATCGGGGGTATCATCCGGGATCCCGGAAAATTCCCAAAAATCGCCAATAGATCGTTTACTACTCCGGTTTTGTAAGAGATAATCCCCAATATCCCCAACCAACCACTTCATTTTTGTCTAGATTGAAAACTCTAGTTCATGCTAGTGTATTTTTGGGGAAGGGTATTTGAGGGGAAATGTGGGGATTGGGTGAAAGTGAGTGATTCACCAAATCCCCTCCGATCCCCAAACTTCCCAACCCCAGAAATACCCGAGGAGTAAACAAGGCCTTATGTATATGAAATCACCAGCGAGTTCTAGCATCTCAAGTGAGTAGGATCCATGCTAGATCCAATGGATGCATGCATGACTGCATGTGATTCCCCACAGTTGGGGATGCTCCCCCACACTGACACACTGTGATATCCAAAGCACGCATGTAATTTGGAGCTAATAATGCATGTCGGCAAGATTAACAATTCTGATAATTCCAGTTGCGCAATGCCAGGCGGTCTCATGTGCCAGGACCCAATATTTTGATTGCCACATGCGACCCGCCTCTGTTCCGTGTGGTCTACACGAACGACCACACCTGCAGCGGCATCACCGCTGCCAGCTCGGACTACATGGCTTCGTCGATGCAAATCCAGCAGATCGCCGACGCCTCCCTGAGAAAGCTGCCGGTGATGGAAATTAAGCCGGAGCCGCTCACGCAGCTGACCCGCTGCAGCCGTGGCTTCGCCGCCGCGGTCAAAGAAGAGAAAGACGCCATCGTCTCCTCCCTGCTCACCGTCATCAGAGGCTGCGACGACGTCACCGCAAAATCTGACCACTCTGTGCGTGTGAGCTACAACGACTCATTGTTGGCTAGTAATTGTTACACGGATTCACCGGCGGTGGCCGGAGCTAGCCATGAGGGCAGCAATAGCTCTTCGGTTTTGCCCGTGGTGCTGCCGGCGCACGATGAGCTGGGGCTGGACTTCATGGTGGAGTCCAACTGGTTCGAGCCTTTGGATTTGGGTTGGTTCATAGAATAGTTTGAGTGTGTGGGTTTGGCTACCCGTTTATACGCATCCTTTTCTTTTGAGTTGTGGTGGGATACATGTGCAGTAACCATATTCCAAATTTAGGTAGAAGTGAGAGTCTAGCAAGGTTGGTGATTTCGCAACTATGTTTGCTCACCTGCTCAATTTTTTCTCTAATAGTTTAGTTCTAGGAAGTGTGGCTCGCTGCACGACACATGTTGATTCTAAAAATATTTTCATCGTAATTCTCACGTATTGTACATACTATTAATCAATTTGAGACATAATCGAACACTGCCGATGCTATATACATTGTGAATTGAAGACACTAAGTATCCCGATCAGGAATCCTTTACAAATACTAAGCTCCATAAAACTCATGCCATCTCCTTGCTCACACAAGTTTTCCAATGAAGCAGCGACACCACTCCACGGACGACCCTGCTCACCTCTCACTTTGTAGTTCACAGCTCTCGATTAAAATCGAGGTTGAAAAACAAATCTGTTGGATATATACACCCAAATTTCCGGTGAAAGAAATTGCATTCCCAGCAACACGAAAAAGAAAATTGTGGCTCTGAAAATGAAAAATCAGCTCCATCCCCCCCCCCCCCCCCTCTCAAAATATCTCTTTTTTGTGTAGTACAAAATACAAATATTTGTTTACAAAACTTCTAGCTAGATGATAAAATAGCATGTGTTGTTTAACGTGTGGCGAACATGACTAACTATATGTTTAGAGATGGACATTCCTGCAATTAAATATATACTCAAAATTGTTGGTGGTATTCATGCTATTTATTTTTGTTTATATTTTATTTTATGTAATCTGGATCCGATGCACAGATTAAGATGGCATGTAAACCTCTTAAAATCACATTTTGCTATATTTTTTTGGTGCATTATTTAGAATTTATCTGTAGAATGTTTCTAGATTTTTATATAGTATCGTTAGTCGATATAATTGATTTAAATATGTTAGGACATAACTACGACAACTATTACTGATTTGGGGACAATTTAAGTCAGAAAAGTCTACTTATTTCATTATAAAAAATCAACCACCTTCAATCTTTTCTCCTTTTTGAGAGTTCGATCACCATCTTGTGCATTCATCACATATAGCTAAAGTATTTCAGCACACGGTAAGATATCACTTATGGTGTTAATACTTTAGAAACATCCAAAACCATTTAGTGAGGGAACCGCCCTTTCAGTAGGCATTGTCGTGGAACTGTAATATGGAACTACCTTATGATTTGTATGTTATGCAATTATAATGTGGAAGTACTCCTTATATATATGTCAAATACAAAGGATTAACACAACATTCAAATATTTGAAATCCAACAAGAAACATAATGGAAACATCACATTGCAAAATATCACACGCTACACAATCCATTCATCGTAGTAGCACAAGTACTTATACTAGCAGTTTTACCAGCACATTATTAATTAGGAGCATGAAACACATTCGGTTACGTACGATTGAGCTGATTCAGTTAACATTAAATTAGAACATATTCAGATCACCTACCCGCCCCTGGGATCATGCGAAGAAGTTGCCACCTTCACGAAATGGAGGAGGCCCTGTTCTGTCGACCCTTCCAACCTAGATAGGGTAGGCGTGATGGGAAACAATGTCTTTGGTCTCGACTATCAGGGCGCATGCGGGTGGTGGTTCACGGTCACCTCTTGGACACGCACGTTCACTTGATGCTGGCAGAAAATAGGCATTGCTAAGCCTGCTGTAAATTTTGACTTCTTCAGCATAGGTATTTCAACATCGACGACCTTCAGGACAGGTAAGTTTGACCACTTCCACATCCATGCCATCACCTTGAGAGACCAACAGTCCGACAGTGGAATTTCCCTTATGCAACAAGGGATGAAGAAGCCTAGGCTGAAAAGCTTGAAGCTGTTATGAAGTCCAATGAAGGGCCTTGGTGTTTTTTCTGTGTAGCGCTGATTAAAATGTTGTGGCATAGTTGAGTTTCGGGGGGAGGGATAATTGGTGTGCTAACTGTTAACGTCTCCGAGCCCAATGACACTTCGGGATGTTGCTCTCCTGTTCGTTCTTGTGCACTAGTTTGGTAGGTTTTTCCTTTGTAAGAGATAATTCATTTTCGATAATGAAATCTCTCTCTTATATATAAAAAACTACGCTTGCTAGTTTTTTTTTGCGAAACACAGTACAACGAAGACGCTCACATACACGTGCACATACTCACCCCTATGAATGCACACACGCACACCCTACCCCTATGACCACCTCCGAGAAACTGAGCTGGCGGTCGGGTCTTGAGATTAACGAAGTCACCACAGGCGCCTCGCTGTCGACGGGAACGTCGCCTCCCACTGAAGAATAATCCGCCTAAATGAGAAACACAAACGTCAAATCAGAGGTTTGAACTCTGATGGGCTGGGGTACAACCACCCATCCTAACCATCCTACCATAGGCAGGTTCTCCTAGGTTTGCTAGTTGGTACAGATGAGATCGAACTCTGATCAGGCGATCAGCATCATCTTGAGACAGATTCTCTGCTAGCATTATGTACTTTATTCATTGGATTAGGAGGAAAAACTATATACCGGATTTTGAGCCACTAAGAGCCTACGACCTCCCTTAATTTGCACATAAATTCCAATGAGCGCTAGATCCAGGGGTTCACAGAGACATTGGGCTGGTCGAACCTTCCTCGAAACCTTGCACCGATTGAACCTTTCTTTAGCTGCTATATATAAAGGACAGCAGAATTTGTTTATGGTTGGTGCCACTTGCCGGTAGCATTTTCATCAGTGAGCAGGGCCCTGTTCCCAAAACAACGTGCGGATTGCTTAGACTACGATCTGCCGATGCCAGCCCTCTGTCATACTGAGAGGACGAGCTATTAAGCCTTTAACTAATCTTCGTCATCGACGCCTCGAGTTATTTAGTTTGCCACTTGCATTAGTACTGTATTTTATTGTTGCAGCCCCAAGTCGATAAGCCAAAGTAGAGAAACTAGAGATTAGTAAATCTGTTCCCCAACCTCCTGGCCACATATCAGGTTCTCTCCTACCTAACGAGCGGTACCCTGCCAGTTTTGATTGTCGAGCGATTTGATCGGTTTTCGCACGTGAAAATGGTTACCAGCCATGAATTTGTTACTTTGCTAGGAAAACACTATTTCTGCAATCGCGCCTAGCTGTGCTATCAGTTTACTGATTTGAGCCCCCTGATCGACCTTAGATATCCAACTTAAGTTTGTCTCGTCCGGCTTCTCCATCATACGGTTGCATCGGTAGTACTCTTCACACGGTTGCCAGATCACGTCTGTTTACCTGTATTTCGGGAGTAAAAAGTATTCGGTTCACTGTTGTGTTTGGTCTAGATAAACATCTATCTTGAGTATCCGCAAAAACTACAATCCTAATACACCGGGCCAGAGGTAGTACCCTCGAATCCACGATTCCACAAGGATAATTGTTGATTGTTAATCAAGTACAACTAATGCAGAAACTAGTACTGTACGTACTTAATGGTGCAAAGTCCTAAAGGAATCCTTTACATGATAAAAAGAAGAAACAAACACTAATCACTAAACCTGCAGGGTAAAAAACACTGAATCTGCCAGTTAGTCAGTATCAGACTACATCCGAAACCCATTACAAAAAAAATCTATCCAAAACAATATATTAGATTATAGATTAGATCAGGTCAGATCTGCTGTAAGTTCTCTGATCTTAGCAGCAATTTACAGCAAAGTGTTGCAACCTGCACCAAAACGTGGGGGTGGCTCGGGATTGGTAGCCTCCACTGTTCTGATTAAGATTAACAATGGCCTCCCTATTGTAATCCCAACTGGCAATACATCTAATTAACCGGCTGGCACCCATCGTCCGTGTCTCCTTTGCTGCAATTTGCCCTAAACAAACACGCCCACATCACACCCCGGGCGCGAGTACGTAAGATCGATGCACGCGACCAACTACAGCTGCCAGCGTGTTATAACAAGGCACAATCGTAGTACTAGAGAAACCATTTTGAGAAGAAAAGGAATGGATGATATCAATGACAGTTCAGAAGTTATATGCCTATATATCGGTGTCCATACTGGCAAACTTCTGTTCCAACAGAAATTGGGTATTCCCGTCTCAAGCTAGGCCATAATTGGCGGCAGATTCATCCGGTCGAATGTATTATGTGTGGAAACATTAGACTTGTTTTTCTTTGACGAGGGAAACATTAGACATATCAAAAGACCCTGCAAAGCCTCTTGACTTAGAAAAGAACGAAACCATAAATTAGTACAATTAATCGAGTTTCTACAAATTTGTAATGCACAACATTGAGCTCGTTGGCTGCCTCCTCAACTTAAAGTCCTCCCTGTGGGAACAGCAGCTTGAAAGGGACATAGGTGGCTAGCTACCTCTCCATCTCCTTCTCCATTTCCCACACACCTGCTAGCTGCTTCTTCTCGCGACCTAGCTATAGCTGTTATTATCTCATCATCCCGCTGAAAATCAAGACGATACTAGATACACTAAGACAGAGCCGGGAAGACCCAATGGCGTCGCCAGGGCTTAAGGGAGAGTCGTTTGACTTCGAGGAAGCCATGGGATCTGCCTCCGCGTCCTACAGCCCCCCGGAGGCGTCTTCGGCCTCTTCCCGCCGGATTCCTCGCCACACGACAGCCGGAAGAAAAGGTATGTAAAATCTTCGTCATGTTTACCATGCCAACAGCCAAGCTAGCTGCTGTTCGTTGATACTTGTTGCCCCCTATTGTTTCTTTACCTCAAACGTCTAAATCTCTCCCTCGTTGATACTTCTCCTGCCCTCTTGGATGAGCTCATCGTTCTGAAACCAGATCCTGAAGCTGCCATGTTTATTTGCATTACTTGTCTTTCTCGTTGGATATTCAATCTGTCAAAACGTATAGGGTCATTCGACTGTTCTGCCTTCCACAAATGTGTATGCCAATAAGGGCAAGATTTGAGGAAGTTAAGGAAGAGCTAGCAAATATTAACATGGTCAGAAGCTGCTAGCACTAGGCTCTAGCTGGAATTGGAATACTATAGCTGGGGCTTCGCTCCTCATTTCGAAAAAAAAATGATGATGTACTATAGTGTATAGTTACAGCTTGGATTAATAGTCTAATGCAAATAGAATGCTGAAAACACTGATGGTTGAGGTCAGCTGATAGTGCGTCTGCAGAGCCTAGACTAGAGCAAAATATAACGAAAAAAGATCAATTAATTGGTATCGGACAACCACCACTAGAATTTTCTTTTCTTTAGTATACTTCCTCCTGTGGGTCGAGCTATATTTCATGGGAGCACGTCAAAGCTACAACGCATTGCATGATTTTGCTCACAGCTTGGATGTCAACCCCACTCTATGCTAAAAGAACGTTTTTCAAATAGGGAGCATCGCCCTAGCCTTTGCATCGAGAACGATGCATACGGCTTTTTTGCATTAATAAAAAAGTATGAAAGTATGAAGTAGCTTATTACAAACCAGATCCGAGTAAAAGTTCATGGATCACTCAAAGTAGACACAAAAATCAGCCACATGATAATGGTCAGACTCTTTGCTTTGTTGCTATACTAGTCTTATATGCTAGCCATTCCTGGACATCCTCCATAGTTCTTAAAATTATGCATATCCTCCTTCGTTCAATGAAGAGCATTTCTTTGGATACATTGGAACGCGAATTCATCTTTCTTTCCTTCTTCTTTCTAGGAATTCCCCCTTTTTACCGTATATTCTATATAGATCTTGGTCATAATAGAGAGCTCCCATATTCATGAGAACCTATAATATACTATTAGTAAACTGTCCTTCATGCACATTTTTGGCATGCTTATAAGAATGAAAAAGTGGACACTACACGTGGTCTAGCTACTTTGTGGTAATGCAACAGTGTCATGTAGTATTCTATGGCTCAAGAATCTACTTTCCTTTCCTAAAAGGTAAGCAAAAACAGAAAAGCGTCGAGCAGATGAATCATTTCCTTCAAAAAATGCCAAGCATATGCTAAAGATGTGTAATATACGAGTGGCTCTTAACTTCTCATACGATGGAGTCCCTAATTAATTTAGTAGTGGTACCAGGAGATGTCCCTTGAACAAAACTGACGTATAGTAGCTTCTAATAGTGCTATTTCATAATCGGTCGATCCATGCATAAAATCTTGTTGTGTTACTCTATTTGTCGTATCCAGTCGAAGTATCTATATACTGGTTTTGTACCTTTTTTTCTCTCGAAAAATGTCGATTTTATGGGCTTGACTCACTTTCCTTGCAATCCACCTGTCCGGAAAAGTGGATACATGCAAATTCTACTAAACAGTAAAGATATGACCATTTATGACTTACAGAAAAAAGAGTAAACTGTGCCAAAAAAACATACCTTCAAGGGTTTTGTGCAACAAAAGACTAAGACTTTACTCTGAAACCATTTGCTCGGACCCCTCCCTTCTTTCCCCGTCTACAGTGAAAGCAGGAGATTTTTGGGCTCCCTCGTGCGACCAAGCTCGCCGCCGGCGATCCGTGCGATTCCTCGCTCTCCGCGGCCGCTCCGGCGGCGGGAGGGTGGGGAATCGACGGATCCCAGCGTGTATAGCCTAGGTGTGTGTGGGGTGCTAGCCGGCGGCGCTGCGGAAGTGGCGGCGTGGTCGGAGTGGCTTTTGGCGGCGGCAGTCCCCTCCTCTGCTGTGGGTGCTCCGGTGGAGGCCCGTGGCGGATCCGTCGCCCTCTGCGTGCCTGCTGCTCTTCGGAGTCGCAGCGCGCGTCCTCCCGAGCCACCGTCCGTGACGGCGGTGGTGGCTCTTCGATGGGGGGTCCTTCCTCCTCCGCCGCGGCGGGTGGAGCTGCTTTTGGTCAAGATCTGTAGGAGTTTGCAGGTGAGGAGCTCGTCTGCGCCGGCGATCTCGGTGGGGATGGTGGAAGTTGGGTGGCGTCCTCGGGCTTGTCTCCGGCGTGAGACGGCGAGGGCGTGCTGGCGGCTCGAAGCCGATGTCCGTTTATCGTCAAGATGCTGGCGCCTCCGTCAGCTGGATTATGCGGCGACTCAACATGGTTGTTCGAGCTGGCGGCTACGATGCGAGGTGAGCTCGCCTTCCTCTGCTCCGGCGGCGTGCTGGCGGTGCTGGAAGAAGGTGAGCTGCTTGGTGGCTCCGAGTTTGGCGTGCGTTGTGTGCGTCTCGTCTGTGTTCGTGCGTGTTTGTTCTTGATCTTGTTGATCTTGTACACGAACTCCTTTCAAAAAAAAAGACTAAGACTTTAGGGGATTTTAACATATAATGCATACTTTCTGGCTAGTGGGTAGCAAAAAACACAAAAACATTAGCTATTTGGAAATCTGACCGGAGGCACCTCTCATTGACTCCCGCGATCACACAGCCATCCCGTGCGCTCGACAAGACGAGAATGAGGTAACAAGCCTCCTCTGTTGGCCGAGCACCGGCAAACCCCTCTCAAGCCGAGATCAAACCGATGTCAAGCCAAGTCGTCGTGCACAATTAATGATGGTGGATCGCCCTTGTCCGATTTTGAGTAAAATGGCTATCCAATGTACTTACATGATTTACACATTATGTATCGGCCGGGTTTCAATGAACTCTATGACATTTCGTTTCATGTTAATGAAATCGGGATAGGGAAGCTCTTTAATTCGAAAACAAGTCCGGGTTACAATTAATAATCTCCACAAGCTGTAGTTTCTAGTTACACCAACGCTTCAAGGTTTCTAGTGCAATTTACTCAAAAAACATATTTACATCTTTTTTTGTCCAGGTCAAAATAGTTATAGTTCAAACCAAATGTGCACGGGTATAGTTCAATACTTCAATTTGCTTTCAAAATGTATAGCCTTCTTTCAATCCTTCAGTTACTTATACTTTCTGTATCCACATGTACCGAACAATTTTGGGAGCATTTGCAAATCTACCATGCATCCTGAGTCCTGACGCCTCACTCGTTCTCTCTTTGACCTACATAGTCGGTTACTTATATTGCTGCAGGAAAGACAGACCTTCATGGGTCAAACATACGTTCACGCCTCATTTTGACGGTCACCTGTGGAGAAAGTATGGCCAGAAAAACATCAAGGACTCTGCCTTCCCCAGGTAATTTACCAGCTGATACTCTATTGATTAGTGATGTCAAGAAAAAACAGTTGACTATTAGCACTATAGACCGTTAATGGTCATCAATAAATCGAAGTCGTTTCTATAGGTGACAGGTCATCCGCTGGCCGGTCTGAAGAAATTGTAAATTTGATGACTAGTTTGTGTTTGCTATGTTGTTTAATGCTATATTAGAAAATCTTAACTATGAGTAATTTCGATTCATCAGAGATTCTGTATGGTAGGTTAGCTACAATGTTGAGTTTATTTACCATTTTCGTGGAGATAAGGATGTTCACGTGATCATGTGACTAACAAGATGCACCAATCCAGATTACACTCATGACTCATGTGTACGTGTAAACGGCAATACAGGCTGTATTACAGATGCTCTTACCGTGAAGACAAGCAATGCCTAGCCGCGAAGCTAGTGCAACAGGAGAACAACGACGACCCCCCGCTGTTCAGGGTCACCTACACGTACGAGCACACCTGCAACGCCGCGCCCGTCCCAACTCCCGATGTCGTGGCAGAGCTGCCGGCGCCCTCCGGTGATTCGCGCTTCCTCAGGTTCGACTCAACCGGCGCCAGCAATGGAGATATGCACCGGATGGAGCAGGAACGGCAGTACCTGCACCCTAGGGCGCCTGGGTGGCCGTCATTGATGCTCAGCTTTGATTCCAATAGCCAGCAGCACACGCAGCATGCTGCCTTCCCTTCCGAGCTGCCGCCCGTGGCGTCGTCGTCGCGGCCGTTCTCAACGGACGGCATGTTGCGGGCACCCCTGCTGCCGTCGCCATCGATGACGACTGACGGCGAAGGCGACCGGTTCTCGACGTGGGACTCGTTGAGATACGGTCTGAATGACCATGTGCCCTTCGGGGACAATGGGTATCTCCCTGACAATGGTAATGATGAGAATTACTGAAAGTTACTGCGTATGCGTTCATATACGAGCATAAATTAAACTATCATAATTTGGCCCTGGAACTAAGTAGAGTTCATACATATTCTTTGTGGCGGACATGTAGATCGATTTTTTATATAGGAGTACTTGCTTATTTCAGCTGAAATATGACTTTTTTTAGGTATAAGGTGGTCGTATCCACCGCCCGAATAGATAGAAAGAGGTGACCCAGTTTATAAGGGAAACCGGGTCCAAAAACCATACAAGCTGTACAAAAGAATGACTTAGACGAGGCGACCCGTCGCCCACACGATTCAAGTCGAACAAACGCCACAAAACACACCACCAGCTCCGGGGCCGCCGCCCCGGCGTAACAATCAGATCAACATTCGCATTGCCCGAAAGTGATCCAGTCATGGTCGATGAACCCTCTGTCCACACAGTCTTCATTCAGGTTGCCACCAAAACCACCATGTACCGGAGCCGCCGCCCCGGAGAAGCAACCAGATCGACCTTCGCATTGTCCGAAGGAGATCCAGTCAGGTCGACGAACCCTCTGCCCGCGCAGTCTTCATCCAGGTCGCCACCCAGACCCCGCTAGACAACGGCTCTGCCTCATAGAATTGTCGTAGCGTGGGAGACCGAGACCGCCGTCTCGGCGTACCGCCACCGTCCGGGGCCGCCGCCCCGGTCATCCGCTCCCCTGACAACAGAACTGCCCTCCCCGAGCGCCGCGAACCCATCACACCGTGAGGGCTAAGAACCTCCAAGGCGGCGCCTCCAACAAGGAAACGGCGTGTCCGTCGTCGCCGCCCGCTCCCGAAGGAGTTTAGGCTTTCACCCGAAAATCTTAGCACCACCCACGTCGGGCGGGAACGAGCACTCCACAGCGACGCCCCCAAGAGGGAAAACGACGCCCAAAAGCGCCGCCATCGCTGGCTCCGACCAAGTCAGAGCAAGGCTTTCGCCCGGAGGTCGTCCCGACCGCAAAGTGAGGGAGCGATGCCACTGGCAGTGCTGCCCTGCCATCATCCACCAAGCTAGACCACCGGCCATGGCGGCCACGGTGCCCATGGCCGCAACATCCATGCCGAACTGCAACTGTCCTCGTTCCGGGGCCGCCGCCCCGGCGTCCGCGCCGCCCGGGCACCGGAGCACGTCGGCTGGAGAGGACCTCCTGCGTCCGCGCCGGAACCTCCGCCTCCGCCACTGCGCCCAGCTCGATCTGGCGCCGCCACGACGGCAACCCTGCTGGCCGCCGCCCCGACATCGCTGAAATATGACTTCACTGTTATGCTTAACCTTCTTTAAGATAAAATAGAGCCAAAAGCGCTGATTTGAAAAATGGGTCAAACTTGTGCTAAGTGTTTCATGAATAAGGCAAGTGGGAGGAAAAGGAAAAACAAAATATCACAATTGTTGGAGGATGATGAGGTGATCGAATGAGATGCTAATCTGTTGGAACACGCCACTAAATTCTGTAAGAAGTTATTTGGCCCATCTGATAGGGCTAGGATTTCCTTGGATGTCGACTTTCCTCGCAATCGGGCACGATGAAAATCTGGAACTAACTAAAGATTTTTTTTTGGAAGAAATAGAGGACATTGTTTTCGCAGTGGCTCATAACAAAAGCCCATGACCTGATGGTTTTCCAGGAGAATTCTATCAGTTTTTTTGGGACTTTGTTAAGATTCCATTCAAGAAAACACTATGATTTCGTAAAAGGGGATTTGGACATTGGTAGGCTTAATTTTGGCACCATGACTCTTTTACCTAAATGTGAAGATGCTCTGGTTATCAAAAAATTAGGCCTATATTTTTAATGAATGAGAGCTTAAAAATAATAACCAAGGGCTTAAACAATCGTTTGGCCAAGGTTGCAGATTATTTGATTGAAAAAACTCAGACATCTTCTATGAAAAATAGATTTATTATTGAAGGGCTTGTAATGCTTCATGAGATTCTTCATGAAGTCAAAAGAAAAGAAAAAATGTCGGGTGTGCTTTTCAAAGTGGATTTTGAAAAAGCGTATGACAATGTTAATTGGGCTTTTTTATACAATGTTATTTATAGCATAACTAGCAGGGTGGCCCTCGCAAATGCGAGGGCATCATCTTTATTTTGCCAAAAAAAACTAACACACATATAAATCTATGATTTTAAATATATTTATAGTACATATTACGAAATGGTACAAATCTAAATAATAACAAATATCACCTGCGTGCATGAACATCCTTTTAAATTTGTGGAAGGAAGATTATTGTGCCAATACCAAACATACGGTGTTAAGGACCAGATGTCTCATTGTACATTGAATTAAATTTCAGTCCATATGGATTAATTATTATGCAATGACAATGCTTAAATTATCGGTCAATGGCAACCAAGTTGTTCTTGTTATATATGTTCCAACCAAATAACTACAGTCCGCCTGAGCTATGCGAGATAATGTTAGGTGATATTTTTGTTAGAACTGGAAGACAGGTTTTTTTAATCTCGTAGAATAATAAATTAGCCACATTAATAAGCCATGTAAATATCAAAATAATATTTTTTTTTCAATTGAGATATGTGACATTCACCTTGCGTCATTTTTTTCTTCTGATTTTTAGATATCATCTTAATCTCTTTTACTTCCTATGTTTTACAATTATATGTGAAATTCTCTTTCCATCAGAAATGTTTTTTTAGACATGAGTAGTCTTTACAATGTGACACAACATTAATCAAACTAAGGGAAATTGGCCTAAAATTTTATATAACATCATATATTTTAAACGGATGCAGTACTACATTTTTTATTTGCTTTAGTTCTCTCTCCAGGTTGTTGTACACTCTCGATCACATGTACTTGTCTTGTCATGTAAAATTACTAAGACGACATTCTATGGTATTGGCTTTTTTTACATCAGCTTGGCCTTCCATTTTATAGATTATTGTAATGAAAATTCATGTAAGGTTTTAAATGATTATATCATAACTCGTGAAAGTAGACATCGCATGACCGCTTGTACATCTGGTGGGGGGGGGGGGGGGGGGGGGGGGGGGTCATCTAAAATCATTGGAAAAAACCTTCTACATCTGGTACATCACTGCTTGTTTGGTCGATGTCGCATCACCGCAGGAGAGAACGAAAACCAACAAAGTGATAACTGAGTACTCCAAACGGAGTTGTAGACGGATATTCATCGTAAAAATAGCAGCAGTAGCCACCCGCGGCATACGACGGGAGCTGTAGGAGAAAACTGAATCTGCGATTAGCGCGCTTATGGGGGTAGCAGCAATGATTTTATGGTGTCAGTTGATCTTTCGATGAGATAGCAACACAATGTTGGTTATTTAAGTTAATTAAATATGTGTAGCCGCTAGAAGGAATTCTTGTTTTTCTTTGTGCCGATAGTATTCTTAATTCTACTCAATGTTCTTGGATATGCGA
Source organism: Poa pratensis (assembly GCA_947311845.1). Classification (NCBI taxonomy): domain Eukaryota; kingdom Viridiplantae; phylum Streptophyta; class Magnoliopsida; order Poales; family Poaceae; genus Poa; species Poa pratensis. Next base: position 31,058,993 of record CAMZMU010000057.1, on the reverse strand, counting down.
CACTCTTCTTTATATTGAAATACATTAGTGTTACACCATCTCCAATACAAAATTTTGACCACTATTTCGTACATGTGTGTTTCAGAAACTAAAATAAACATATCCCTTAAATTCTCCAGTGTTATTAGCTATAACTCTGCAAATCAAACAATCTATTTAAAAAGTTTTATGAATAAGAACTCCTAAATGTTTAATTAATTTTTCTTGTTATATGAAATTCACACATCTTCAATATTTGAATTTATTATCTTTCATGTGCCATGCACAATATAAGAAAAAAAAGGAAAATTTGACCAAAGACATAAATATTTAGAGATCACACGGTTGGAATCCCGACCAAGAAAATTAATCATTGAACAAATGAAGACAGTAATACACACTTGAGTGTCTAAGTCTTTTCTGTCGTCTGCGTATGTGCACAAAGTCATCCTCCTTGCTCATGCTGCCAGCTTGGACTGGATCCCATCGCTGTATTCTGCCATGGGCTGTTGTTATTTTCGAAACGCCACAAGCTGCTGTTGTTTGTAGTTTGATTTGCTCATTTGGATGCACTATTAAGGCACTGGCCAGCGCGAGTGTGCGCAAACTTTTAATCGGACAAAGCTAGAGTCCCAGCGAGATACGTGTGATTTCGTGCACTTTCCTGGCGTATTTTTTCTTCCGAAAAGATCTGGTACGGTGGTTACCTGGTAGCGTGACCCTGCGCTTTTTTTTTCTCTTGACAGCCACACAGGCATGAAGACATATTGTGTACGTGTTAGCCTTCCCTATGCACGAACGTGTTGGAGTTGGAGACATGTCTTTTACTTGTCAGGCTAGACATATTTTCGTGATTACATTTAACGTAACTTTTCGCTTAATCATGACCGTAAATTTAAGATCTAACCGTTTTAAATTAATTTGGAGGATGTGGCTTAACGTGGTGGCTCTATTAGACCCCTCATTTTGCTTTTAGTATATAATAGATAACTAATGGAAAAGTGAACAATTAAAATGAACGGTCAGGTGGAGGCTTTTTTCAATACTTATAGAGGTGTGTCTCCAATTCTGTTTAATTTCACAGTTGATTCCTTGAATGTAATGGTTAAAAATGCGCAAGAGGTAGGTTTAATTATTGGACTAGCCCCACATTTGCAAGAAATGGTTTTGCCATCCTGCAATATGCGGAAGACGCCATTTTCATTCTACATGAGGGTTTTGAAAATGCCAGGAATTTAAAATTTCCGCTTTGTCTTTTTGAACATATGTCCGGATTGAAAATTATATTTCTTAAAAGCGAGGTTTGTGATATGTCCAAAATTATCTATAATTTTTGATGTTCCATGCCTATTATATATTGATTACAACATGTTTATCTTACACTTTATATCATTTTTATGCATTTTCTGGGACTAACATATTAACAAGATGTCACAGTGCCAGTTCCTGTTTTCTGCTGTCTTTTTGTTTCAAAAATCTATTCTGGAAATATTCTCGGAATCGGACGCCAATTTAACTGATTTATTTCTGGACCGAGACGGAGCAGCAGCCAGGAGGATGGAGCCGGGGGCCACACCAGGCAGGCCAGCGGGCCCACGGCGCGGCCCAGGGTGGGGCTGCGCGCCCAGGCCGCCGCCCCACCTCGGCTGGCCACCGACGCCGCCCTTTCGCCTATAAATTGCATCTAATCGGGAAACCCTAGATACCGAGCAAAAATCCACGAAAAGTTCCGAGGCCGCCGTCGTCTTCAACCCTAGTTCGGGAGGGTTTCTGCAGTTCTTCCCGGCACCTTGTCGGAGGGAAATCATCACCGGAGGGCTCTACATCACCATGTCTGCCTCCGGAGTGATGCGTGAGTAGTTCTCCATGGGACTACGGGTCCATAGCAGTAGCTAGTTGGTAGTCTCTCCACCTTGTGCTATCATGTTTAGATCTTGTGAGCTGCCTAACATGATCAAGATCATCTTTATGTAATGCTACATGTTGTATTTGCTAGGATCCGATGAATTGTGAAGTTATGATCAAGTTTGTTCATCTATCTATATTATGTTTTATCTATGTTCCTGCATGCTCTCGTTGTTAGTAGATGCTTTGGGCAAGTAGATGCTAATGACTTCAAGAGAGGGTATTTATGCTAGATAGTGGGTTCATGCCTCTAGAAGCCTGGGCTTGATAGACAGAAACAACTAAGGCTGTAGATGTGCTGTTGCCACTAGGGATAAAATAACCGATGCTTAGCTTAAGGGTACTGCTGTTAAGTCTAATGCGTTTGTTTACATTACACACTTTGCTTAATGCTATAATCTGTTGCTTGCAACTTAATACTCATGGGAGACCGGAAGCTATCTTGTGAGTGGATTATGAGTCATGGATGCAGCTAGTAAGCGGTCTATGTATATTGTTGTAATGCCCAATAGATATAACAATGAACATGTGCTTGTCATATATTGCATTGTCATGCGTTTGCAATTTGTCAATTTCCCAGCTGTAATTCGTTCACCCAACATGTATGTTTATTTGTCTTATGGAGAGACACCACTAGTGAACTGTGGACCCCGGTCCTTTATTCCACACTGATACAAACATCATTTTCACCACGCTCTACGTTACTTCCTGCTGCTACTTTTGTGTTCATCATCATATTCTACACCATACGTTTAATCCTTTGTATTCAGCAAGCCGGGGAGATTGACAACCTTCCTGTTTCGTTGGGGCAAAGTACTTTGATTATGTTGTGTGCAGGTCCACGTCAGTGATCGGGTAACGGCGCCGCTGACACCTTTCTGAAGCTCTTCCAATTCCCACTGGATCTGACAACCTTGGTTTTTAAATCAAGGGAAAACTTTGCTGCTGACTACATCATACCTTCCTCTTGGGGTTTCCAGCAAACGTGCATTCCACGTCATCAGTTTGCGGCTTGGGGCCTTGGCTTGGGCCCCTGTGTAGACCAAATTCATATCTATGAGGAGATTTTTACCTGCACTTCAGGTACTCTCCCTCTTAGGTATTCAGGTCTACCATTGACAAAAAAAACTTCTAAAGAAACATTGGAAACCCGCTGAAGGTAAGATGGAAAAAAGATTGGGGTGTTGGCAAGGGAAAATTCTGGATGTTGGCTAAAGGGTCTTTTTTATGAATTCCTGTTTGACCACCATTCTCTTCTTTATGATATATTTCTATGTCTTGGCAGCGGGTGTAAGAAAGAGATTTGATTGCTACAGAGGTAGGTTGTTATGGCAGGAAGAGCAGGGCATTAGGAAATACCACCTAATGAATTGGGAGATAGTGTGTTCTCCGAAGGATTTAGGGGGGCTGGGCGTGTTGAATCTTGAGCTAATGAACATTAGCTTATTGCGCAAATGTTTGCGGAAGCTTGAGAATGAGGAGGGAGAGTGGCATAATCTACTAACGAAAACATTTTTGCAAAATGAAACTATAGAACAATTGGAGGAAAAGAAAGGTCAATCCCAGTTTTGGTCTGGTCTCATGAAAGTCAAACACATCTTCTACAATTTTTGTGGAAGAACTGTGAATTATGGGAACATAACTCGTTTTAGGGAAGATAATTGGGGTGGGGTGGGGGGGGGGAGCTTTGATGAATACTTTCCCTAGATTATATGATATGTCCTTTAATAAGCATATCAGAATTGACAGAGTTGTTGCATCTAGGGGGGCATGCTTAGCCTTCAGGAGGTGTTTGTGGGAAGATTTGACGGGGTAGTGGTCTAAACTTTTGGAGGTAATCCATAGGGTTGAGTTGAAACCTGGGAATGATAAAGTCTTATAGAAACTGGGGCAAAAATGATTTATCGTTAAGTCCTTATACAATGCTCTACAAACCAGAAATACCTCAAAACAATTTCAAACAATTACGGAAAATGAAAATACCAGCCAAGATTAAGATTTTCTTATGGTTGGTAATGTGGAAAAGGACTCTTACAAAGATAATTTGAAGAAAAGATGGTGGGAAGGAGATATACAGTGTATGTTTTGTGCCTCGGACGAGAGCATAGATCATCTGTTCTTACCTTGCCATGTTGCTAGGTTTGTGTGTGTGTTGGGGGGGGGGGGTGTTTCAGTGTGCCGCTGACACTAGAACGCAGCCTACAACTACTGTTGATTTGGGTGAATGGTTTAATTGGATATGAAAGGGTAGCCATGAAGGTTTTATTGGTTGGTATGTTCTAGGTTCTTTGGGAAACCAGAAATGATGTGTGTTTTGTTTATGTTAGGCCAAATGATCCGCTTGGTATTGTATATCATATATGTCAATTAGTTGATGATTGGGCTTACTTGCAGAAACAAAAGGTGGAAAGAGCTCTTCGTCGAGGAACTAGTCTCATGAAGCTGGTGATGCGAGATATCTTCAACAAGACGAGGGGGTGGTCGCCACTATGTCGAAGGATAGTCAGTGGTTGAGATTCATCAAGAATGACAGCACCTAGGCGCTGGTGCTAGGCCTAGGGGGCAATCTGAGTTGTTTCAACTTTGTGTCTTGTTGTTTCTTATATTTTCTGCCTCATCTGAATGTTGAAATGCTAGGATCCTCTTTTATAAATCCTGATGGTTGCATAAAGGAAGGATTCTAAGAACTAGTTACTGTAAAACTCTGTAGCTTGTATCTTGATGCTTCGTTAATGAAGTTGGGGGTGAATCCCTTTTGATAAAAAAAGAAATATATTCGTTGGTGTAATATATGCCCCTTGCAATTTCAATATATTGTTGTTTTGGCCGTAAGTATTGTTGTCCTAAAACATGATGCTGAGCTACCCTTCTACTCCCTCCGTTTTTTAATATAAGATGTTTTAGCTTTTGTCCACATGCACACAAATGTATGTAGACACATTTTTGTGTGCATGTTCACTCATTTTAGTGTGCATATAGATAACATGTGTACCACTTAAAACATCTTATATTAAAAAACAGAGGGAGTAGGATCTACCACTATCAACTAGGAGTAGGTTAACTAGGAGGAGCTGTACTAATATCATAGGATTTGGTTACCATATTGAAAAAAATTCCCAGAGTGCGCCTAGATTTCCGGTAAGCACGGTTACGAGAAAATTACCAGTTGGTTACTGGACCAGATTCTCAGTAAAAATTTGAAATCCGAACTTGAAACAATAAAAAAATTGAAATAAAATTTTGGGAGAAAGAATTTAGCCCAAACGGTCCGGAAGATTTCACCCGATAAACTCATTTACTGGAGGGGCCGAGAAATCTGGTTACCGATTGGTAACCGTGGTAATTCGACCGGTAACCAAATCCCATTAGAACCACGCCTAGAAGATTAACCAACAAAAAATAAAACATAAAGCACCACCATACCTAACTAGCAAATGACCCCATTCCATAATTCTTGCTGTGGTTTTAGTTCAACTTTGAAGTTAAACCAAGACAAGAATTATAGAAGTAAGAGGGTACAAATAAAAAAATATTTCCCCATCTTGACCTCACGCCGCATTCCTAAGAGATTTGAATGGACGCCCAAACCCTAGATGTCGCCACCTCCCTCGCATGCTCCCCTCCTCTCCACCGCAGGAGGAAACCATCAGGTGTGGTCATCATAGAGGACGCTTGGCGGCGGGGCTATACTCCTATTGTGGTGAACAATGTGCCCACACCCACTAGTCACGTGGTCAAGATTCGAATCTGGCTGGGAAGATGCCGTCGGCACTGGTCAAGCGAGCAGCAGTCCTACGCAGTAGTGGTATCAGGTGCCTCTCCGCGTATATTTGGAATTCATGCGCTTCGTCCGAGGAGGCATCAGGGATGCTCGATGGTGGCAAGAACTCAAGGGTGCCTAGCCCCCTTAGCCAGTAGATGATTCCAGATCTGAGTGGATGCCGACTTTGATGATGAAATTTACACTCATTTTTTCTATCTTCGTTTAAACCAAATATTTTTAAATTTGTCATTGATTACCTTTTCAATCTGCTTACTAATCACTAATAGATACAAAGAGGTGCAAATATCCTTGTTTATTTATTGATCATAAAAATGGACATATTTGTGATAAATTCGGGCAAATATTGGAAGTACCACAAGAGGGAAATATTACAAGAAAAAGGCAGCATGCAGCACATCGACAAAACATGTTGATGTGTGGTACGAGGGGTGCGCTCGTACCACCGCCACTAAAGCACAACAAACAGACATAATATTTCCATTGTGTGGTACCAGCGAGCACGTTCATACTAGTAGTCCTACCACGCGGAATTGTCTTTGTGACGATAGCACTAACATACTTAAACATGTCCAAAAAAAACATCATAAAGGGTCCGACGACTAATTGAACCCATAAGGCCCTCGAAACTCTGTTCTTATCCCGTGGAGCTTATAAAGGAGAGGCGGTAGCCGCTGCTAAGAAGAAACCAATCCCATCTTCGACAACACACCATGCCACATCTTGATGTATTCCATAGCACATGATTATTGTAATTGTTTTTAAAATAAGAGTATCGAAACACGAGGAGCTAAGTAAATGCATGGTCTTTTTTCTCTTATATAGATTTATCGAAGAGTGTTTGGAAGTTATCTTAAATTCCAAAGTAAGAGAGGGCCGTGATTGTGTTTTGAAGCTAGATTAAAGTTGTTAAATGCGATAGAGGGCAATGAAAATATGATGGAACTGCGGTAGGGCTACATGCATTCTCAGGGAACCCAGATTCACCACTAGCACATTACATAAGTGCAAACTGTCTATAGAATGCTCTAAGTGAGGGCAGAGTCATAATTAGACACACACAATTGATGCATGCTATGATACACAACCACCACTACCACCCAGCAACCATTGCAAGTTGAAAATGATTTAGGGTCACCTCGTAGAAGCGTAAAGAAGATGGGTATCCGTTGTTCACTTACCCAATGCTCAGCGAATGAAGTGATAGCCTATGTTACCGCAGTACCCCTAATCCTAAACCTCACGGATAATAAAATCCTCCATGTCTACTATGGCAAGTATTATGTTGTCGATGTTCGCACAATATCATGCACAATATTGTGGTGGAGCTTGAAAAAGATCCATGGCGGGCCAAGCTAAAAAAAACACAAAAAAGTTGTTCTGAACCATAAATACCACTTCTCTCGGTGGCATTATCCCATGGTGTTGCAAGTTGGAAATAGTAGAACAAATTCAGTGAATAGTTTTTACTGAGAATTTGGGGAAAAAAGAAAAGTACATGGGCAAGGATAGGAGATGAGTAGGAAACTCGATTCAGTCACAGCATCACCTGCCGGCTGCTGGACCTTTGGCCGGTGCGCCCCCGTGCGGTGCGACCGCTCTTGCGTATGTGAGGGACCTGGCTGTGGACGGTTGCGCCGTTGCGCTACGCAGCTGTTCTCTATATAGAGAAATCAGGTCTTCTTTTAGCCCAAATCCAATTATTATCAATCAGCTTTAGAGAGACTAGCCCATATCCAATCTGTGTAGCAGTAAGGAAATCAAAATCTGAAAGGTCGCGCACCGACAAACGAGTAGCATTAGGATGTAGCCAATCCACCAATAAGTCAGCCAAAGCAACATAAGTTGAATTATCGGCATAGACAACTTCCACTTCATCTTCAACTCACTGTATTAAGAACTGGTGCAAAGTAGATAGCACACATTGATTTGCTTGGAGCCAATTGCTGCCTAATATGACATAATAATTACGTTGCACCTCAACCAGGAAGAATGGTGGCCAAAGTTTTGCTTCCCACGGTAAGCTGAACACTTGTATGACACCTTTGGTCTCTTGTTTTTCCTTGCCTTCAAAACCCATTGATCATGAAGTTGCAACTTTGGCTTATCCTTGCTTGTGATAGCTTCATAATCATGAACCGATGACTTTGGTTGAATAACCAAAATAGGTTCACTCATCTAAATTCGATCACAATCGATTAAAAGAGATATCCCACAGTCTCTCTAAAACTGATTGGTAATAATTGGACGCGGCCTTTTTTCGAGAATCTATGACCATTAGCTCATCAATCAGCTCGCTTGGCCCGGACTAGTAACATGCAAGAATATATTTATTGCCTTCTCTATATAACGTGGAGGGCTAAAAGAAGACCCATTTTCTCTACCATTGTACATAGATTCTTGCATGTTACTAGTCCGGGCCAAGCAAGCTGATTTTTTTTTGACCGTGGTACCGTAGGAAAAACCCCTACGGTCTAGATTTTATATTAATAGAAAAAACCAGGAGTTTTTCTTTACACCTCAACACACACCAGACACCAGAGTACATAGATTCCCGAGCTGATTGACGAGCTAATGGTCATAGATTCTCGAAAAAAGGCCGCGTTGCTTCGTCAAAGTGAAAATGCAATTCAATTCAAGGCCAGAACGTTGACTGCAGACATCGATCAGCATGTTGGCGATAGCTATCTAGCTTATGATCAGGTATTAGCGTTGGTGCAGTGCCATAATCTGTAGAGTGAAAAGGATAATCTGCTCGGTCTCCACTAGAGTCTAGACCTGCCATAGCCTTAGATCCCAGTGTGTGATCTTAGAAAATCAAATGCACACGTCTTCTCCACCATGTCTATTAATTGTAGGCTTGGAACTACTCGCATGCTGGGCCATTACCATCTTAATTTGCATCATTCGGTACGGAACGATGTGTTGACTACCGTAGGCAGAGCACGAATATTTCTCGGAGAGGAAACAAACACCAGTCAACCTAGCTATGTAATATTTCTTCTTCGTACCTGCATATAAGCATATACCATAACCATGCCACAAGACGCACCGGTCAACCTATCTTAAGGAATAAGCACCAGGAAAATCAATCAACATCCCCCTGTCAAATCAAGGACCAGCATAATCGAATGCCTGTACCGTTGATGCTGATGATCATCAGCATAAATTGGTGAACATAATTTGACAAGAAGGTTATTGTACTCTTGAACGACCAAGTGTCAATGACTTTGCCTCAGTCACGTGCAGTGCGTCTATATAAGTGCGCCAAGACCCCGTAGCTACTTCACAAACTGATCGCTTCCCCTACAATACTTCAATTGTTGTAGCCGAGGCAACCAGCAAATTAACTCTGAATCCCGAAATGGCATTTGGTCAAGAGGCTGCAGAACAGCTGTGGCAGGAGCTCGTCCGAGGCTACAATCTCAATGTCAAGGTCCTGGCATTGCTCGCGCACCCCCTCGATATCCGTGGGCAGGAGGCAGCTGCAGCGATGAGCCAAGAGCTCTCTCGGGTGTTCATGGTGTCTCTATTCACGCTGAAACCAGGCGACATTAGTAGGGTGGTGGAAGTGAGAAGTGCAGAGCCAGAGGCAACGAACACGGAGGGTAGTATCTCCCAGCGCTCTCCGGCGAAAAATAAACGCATCTGGTACGCTACTAATACTGATCTATATACCTTAGTACTTTTCCTGCAGGTTATAGCGGTTGCTTCTGAGTTGTGATAGTTTCGTTTGGTTGATTCATTACTCTCTTTTGTTTATGGAACAATATAGTACTGGAGAGGATGTCGCCGCACACAAAACGAGTAGAGGAAATGAGGTTATAGAGAAGGAGCTTACAGCCTCTCCTCACAAGGATGGTTACAAATGGAAAAAATACGGGCAAAAGAACATTCGGAACAGAGAATTTGCAAGGTGAAGTGGTTTATTTCCTAATGCCAAGATCTCTCATTTATCTGCAGTATCATGCATGGCACTGCTGATAACTAGCAAGAACTATAGCAAATGTGGTTTACATGCATGCATGGCTACTCCAAACAATCCTTATATACGTGAATATCGGCTGAAAATTTGCATTTAGATGATATTACAAGTTTCTGATTTAAAAATTGACGGTCATGCCCGTAAACTTGGAGGCCCGGTGCAAAATCTAAGTTTAGGCTATCATAAAAGAGCTAAAACTAAACCACTTTTCAGCTTTAACTAAGAAATACAGCTTGTTACATAAACTACTCATGGAACTCTCAAATGTGAATCTTTTTTGTGTGTGTGTGTGTGTTGTTTCAATGTGCCACATTTCTAGTCTATGTCGGTATCTTCAGCAACATATTCATTGCCATCTTAGCTGAAAAATCGTTTCCAGTTGCTACCATAGCCAATTAACAATATATTTTTGTAGGGTATCCAGTTCACAAAGTTGTGTGAGAATAATAGAGTTCATTATTTGTAAACAAATTTGCAAAAAACTATGACAGTGAAAATTTTAAAACCTTACTCGTTTTACACTGTAAGAGACATTACTTCGCTTGGTTAGTATGTCTTGTGGCCATAGGAAAATTACTAAGATAGAAAGAGACTTGGCAAATCTTAAAGGAAGAGGAGAACTCGCACTGTCACGCTCAATTATTACTAGTACAAGTATTTTTCATAAGGAAATTTCTTGTACTAACTAACACTGGGTAATTATTTTTGGGGATCTCCCTATTTGCGGACTCCGTTGAATTGCACATGTCTCACACCCTTAGATATGTGCCTGTATAAGATTATTGGATATATATCTGAAGAAGTCAAGACCAAACTCAAATTACTTTGTTATGCTAAAAAACTTCAAATCAGTCAAATTAAATGGAAAGTAATATTAAAAATAACTTTGTTTTTTACATATATTTGCCAATGGCTATAAAATTTGCTTGAGGCATTGAACACTTGTATTCCCCAAAACGCATTACCTTATTTCAAAGTACTTGCTGAACACAACTTTCATGTTTAATAGATTGTACTCATTTCAGTTTCTTAGATGCATCATATATTGATGGAATACTTCCAGTGGAAAAAGGAATAGAGCAAGTAAAGTTTTTCATTCTGGCTATGTCATTGAATAGGTTCTTAGTTCCACATTTACGACTTATGCTTGTTGATTCGTGGGGTGGGGGGGGGGGGGGGGGGGGGGGGGGGGGTTTAGTACTTTTTATAGATCACTTTTCTACAAATTCTACCTTATCTTACCATGTATGACCCGAACTGGATATCGTTAAACATTTTTGTATGAAGGGAGTTCTTATTGTCTTAAGAAGTCGCGTCAAGGCGATACAACCAACATGAGTTTACATATTGTTACAAGTTGCAAAAAAAATATGTCGTGCTGAAATCTTGCTGAGTGGTTAGAACAACACAAAGCAAAGTTACGAGCATACATATGAATATGCTGCCAGAATTCCGTCGAAACAATAACTAATAGCAAATTACCTTTCAGACAATAGGGGTAAAATGGTATTTTTATGAGTGTCTTAACGGTCAAACTAAAAGAAACAGTACACGCGGAATCAAGACAAAACCTATGGCACGTCCTGGACTAGAACAAAATATTATCTTGTGACAAATAAAGAATTATGTCTTCATATATATTTTGTCCGCGTCTAGGGGTTCACCCTCCATTTCGAAAAAATATATTTTGTCAGCGTGTGAGTACTATATACAGTAAACATGTAGTCTTCAAGACAATTTTCTGTACATTTGGTCTACAGCCGAACTAATCCACGAGACCACGACTACATGTTTGGAGCATCAATGTTAAACCGTAATGCACATGCATGTTGGTCTTGCCTTCTAGACTGGTCACCTAAGGCATAGAGAACTAGGACTGTCCAAGCCAGTTCAGAGCAGTAAATTTGGTTATCTGCCACCAATGGACTGTAGAGTCACTGTAAACTGAGTCATTAAGCAATATTTTTCCGTTATTTTCTTTCTGAAACTAAAGGCATGCACATGCGCCAACGACTTGTCACAAACGTCAAGCTAGCCAAGATTATAAACAACAAACGACTTCTCAACGACATGTATCCCCAATAACGACAAACTTAGGTCTTAAAAAGATTATAAACATTCCACGTCGAATTGGGTCAACAGCCATCATGATGCAGAGGCCGGGACTATCCATTTCGAAAAAAGGGTCAACAGCCAATAATTTCGACATGTCCATTGCCGTCAGTACCGATCTCTTTTGTACTGCTCGTAACAAGAGAACGTCTTTTGTATCGGCTCATTCCATCACCTAGCCCATCTGACTGTTCTCTCTACCCGTATATGCAATATGCAGGTTTTACTACAGTTGCAGGCATAGCCATGAGCGCGGCTGCAGGGCGAAGAAGCAAGTACAGCAGCAGGATGACAGCAGCGGCGCCATCGTCCAATGTATCAGGTCACCTACGTGAACGAGCACACGTGCCACCAAGAGCTTCCCCGCCAAAACATCAGAAACGGAATTAATTTACCCTCGACGAACAGTACTACAATGACAAGGAACGGCACCCATTTTGATCCTGCAGTCCACGTCGGTGACAACGATGGACTGCAAAACAAGATCATGACCTGCACTCTCCCCACGGTCGTCGGCGGAGCTCCATCCACGCCGCCGCCCGTCGAAGTAAGCCAACTGCGTAGTGATCCGGCGTCGTACGTGCCGCCGCGCCTGCTGGAGGTGAGCATGGGCCTGGAGTACGAGACGACGGTGGCGGAGATGGGTTTCTCCTGGTGCTCGTCATTTCCTCCCGTCGAGGCACCAGCAGCTCTATCGTCGTCGTCCTTGTCGCTGCCGCTGCCAGTGGAAGCGAGCTCAAGTTATCTGGTCGGCGGCGGAAATATACCGAGCATGTACGCTATGACGATGGAGGAGATGTATTCCTCGTGCGGTCCGCTATTTTCTCCTGTTGCAGTTCAGTCGATAAGCCCCTGGGACGACGATGTGCCGATGGCGGTCGACGCCGGCCAGTACACGGACACAGCGTCAGTGTGGCCACAGTAACGTTCGTGAATACTAAACGCGCTTGGTTGTTGGAAGGCACCGATCGATCACCAGGTGCAAAGCATATTACATGGAAACTGCTATGCATGTGCATCTTCGTGCCAAAGATAGGGATATATCTTGTCTACAAAGTTACTCCCTCTGTCCCAAATATAAGACATCCTATTAGTTCAAATTTACACTGATAGGATGTCTTATGTTTAGGGACAGAGAGAGGTATGGATTGTGCAGTGATAAGAGTTTTGACGTACGGGTTGAACGGTACTTTGCCGCAATAAAACCCATGTATGTAAAGTTGTACACGGCAATATGCAGGTTGTCTTGGTCTGAAGCACAATGAGTTTTCTTGTATCGATCAACGAGTTGTAAAATACTAGGTAACACGGCACGGCGACACGCCGCGCCCCTGACGACAATTTTATCAGAGTTGTACTTAATAAATAAAAGAAGACATGCATTGAAACAATATAATTGAATGATATATTTTTAGGCTTAGTAAAATTACCAAAACATAACTCATGTATGGGAGTGGTTGGCGCTACTCCGCACATTATATGAGATGAAGCAAATGATACACTGTACAGAAATTCCTCACCATTCTTCCCTTCGAGGGCAGCTGGAAGATATGCCATAAAAAGGGTAAAAAATAAATGTATATGCTGTGATACATGACTGGACCAAACAATGGTTAAACAGTTACCAACCAGTTGTATCAATAATGAAACATAATAATCCTGCAGAATATTGCTTTCAATAATAATAAATTAAACTAATTTCAACATTTTCCTAGTTGAAACAACATGAGTTCAGCAATATTTGCTACCCTTTCAGGAAGCAAAGACACACTATTTAACATATGTTATCATATATATTTTTCAATGTAATGCAAATGTAAATCCACAATGTACAAATCACTGTTGGGCTATATCGGTTACGGGGTATCCAAGAGAATATGCAATTACCTTGACATGGTTTGTGATCGATACTTGCTCCGCAACTTCTTCCGTTGCCAAAGCCCAAACACACTTTGACATGCTACATTCAACAAGGGAACGTCTCCAAGAATCTACCATTCCGCACACTGCACATGTATCATTTTCCACCATGTGCCAATGATGATACAGAGTTTTTTGTGATTTTAAATATGTGTGATTGCAAGATCTATACTACGATTGGACCGGGATGGTGGCCTGCCTTCGCTGGGCCTGAACTTCCAAAAACTATCAGGCCTGTTTTGGCGTAACATGACTCTCTGAATACAGGGACCAAACACAGGTAAAACCTATATATTGACCAGGTAGATGATAGGCACGGGTCGCATACCCTGCGCGTTATTGGGCCGGCCCACATACTCGTTTCCACGCGTTCTGTTTTGCTGGTTCGACTGTTTCCTGTTACCCATGGACTTTGCATCTTCTTCTATAGTTACGCACTGATTTTTTTTGCACTGGAATGCACTGATTTCTTCACGGTACGTTAGATTGGTTCCAATCGTTTAGGAAAATATCGTACAATTCGCTTTTTGACTGTTCCGTGTTGCGAGTTCGATTGATTGCATGTTGTCGACATTTCCTTTTTTTTAAACTTTGACATGTCAGTGCATCCGATTTTGGTTACCAGCACCCGTTGCGGGTTTCTAACCCGCACTCTAAATCGGCCGTCTCTAATCTACACAAATATATTTTGATTTAAAATAAAATGTACATGAAAGTTATGCGCGTCCAAAGGTAGGTTCCATTCCTGTTCAAAAATAATTTCCGTTCAAATACCTATTTTTGTTCACTTTTTGAAAATGTTCAAAAATAATTTCCGTTCACAGACTTTTTCTGTTCGCCTTTTAAAATCGTTCAAAAATAGTTTCCGTTCAAATACCTATTTTTGTTCACTTTTTAAAAATCGTTCAAAAATAATTTCCGTTTACAATTTTTTTTCTTCGCCTTTTAAAATCGTTCAAAAATAGTTTCCGTTCAAATACCTATTTTTTCACTTTTTGAAAATCGTTCAAAAATAATTTCCGTTCACGGACTTTTTCTGTTGGTCTTTTAAAATCGTTCAAAAATAGTTTCCGTTCAAATATCGTTTTTGTTCACTTTTTGAAAATCGTTCAAAAATAATTTTCGTTCACAGACTTTTTTTGTTCGCCTTTTAAAATCATTCAAAAATAGTTTCCGTTCACATACCTATTTTTGTTCACTTTTTAAAAATCGTTCAAAAATAATTTCCGTTCACAGACTTTTTTTGTTCATCTTTTAAAATCGTTCAAAAATAGTTTCCGTTCAAATATCTTTTTTTGTTCACTTTTTCAAAATCGTTCAAAAATAATTTCCGTTCACAGACTTTTTCTGTTCGCCTTTTAAAATCGTTCAAAAATAGTTTCCGTTCAAATACCTATTTTTGTTCACCTATTTTGTTCATTTTTTTGAAAATCGTTCAAAAATAATTTCCGTTCATAGACTTTTTCTGTTTGCCTTTTAAAATCGTTCAAAAATAGTTTCCGTTCAAATACCTATTTTTGTTCACTTTTTGAAAATCGTTCAAAAATAATTTCCGTTCACAGACTTTTTCTGTTCGTCTTTTAAAATCGTTCAAAAATAGTTTCCGTTCAAATATCTTTTTGTTTACTTTTTGAAAATCGTTCAAAAATAATTTTCAAATGTGCTAGTACCCTACACATGATTTCTGATGCTTTTTTTTATTACATTTTTCATCATGTAGAGAAGATGTTTTTTCGAAACGAAATAGATGAAGCAGATGGTTTAAACTACGGTACAAGATTATCTCGTATATGACCGTCGAAACAAAAAAAGTTACAACTTGAAAGTTGTGTGAAACATTGACATTAACCTACTCGTCAAAGGATATTTCAAACGATCGACCGAGTGCGACGAATTTGATAAAAAATATCTAAAAAGATTTCGAATATAGATTCAAAATTGAGAAGTTACAATCGACGAAACTCGAAACCGAGTACAGGAATGGAACCTATCCGTTGACGCGCATAATTTTTTGTGTACACTTTATTTTAAATTGAAATTTTTTTGGGTAAATATATGTGCATTTTTAAACCTCACAAAAAAGGCAGTACATTAGTACACTAGTACATGTATGTATTTAAAGTAATTGGAACATGCAAGAAACATGAGAAACTGCATGTTCCGCACAGGTCGCTCGTTGCTATGTAGGTAATTCAATGTTTTTTAAAGAAATCAAAGAGGAAGAAAGTAGAATGTGCACTCGAACAGAGCTACGCGGGAGTCATGGTCTTGCATGCGAAACAGGTGGACTTTTTTTTTCGTTGACACTTTCTCCACCAAGCTAGTAGTGGAAGAGGGAAAAGTCAGCGAATGTATAGTGGGCAGCAGAAAGTGTATTAATTCGACTTTCTGGCGCAGAACGAAACAGTCGAAACAGTCGCGCGCGCGAGTAGATGGGCTAGGCCCACGACAGCCAGCGGGGGTCGACGTACAGGGAATCCCCAAAACACATGCAGACACAGTACGTATGTTTGGACATATATAACTACCGGCCGCCCGTGTGGTCCATGTATTATCTGTCGCACAACCTATTTGTTTGTCAAAAATAGGCTGGTGGCCACAGGCTAGAGGGCAGGAAGTTTGCCGAAATAAAACAAGGGGAAGCGCGTCTGAAGAAGTTTGTTTTAGCGGCTCGCTCAACGCTTATCACGTGCCATCGCGCCGGCGGCTAGGGGCGACGAACAAGGTCACCGCGTGACGTCCACGCGGCGGCGGAGCGTGACGTGCCCGCGCGTGATGTCACCTTCAGACAAAGAGCGTCGTGGTCCAGTGAAACCACGGAGCCGGAATTTAACATCGCAGCAGGTACAGCTTTCAGCTTGGCGATCGATTCTACCGGCCGGTGTGGCTTTCCACAACTTTCAACCATTTTTCGGCATGTCGGAAAACTTTCAACCATTTTTGTTCACTTGGAGTCCAGCAAAACGAAACACGTTGGTGTGTTGGGACATCACGGACCCGCTAGTTGTTTTGGATGAATTCTAAGGATTTAGCCGTTTTCGACCAGCGTGGTGTGTACTGCCCAAGGTTTGAGACAAAGACGGGTAAGTCCCCAGAATCCAGCCAATCTGACGGGCGTGTCTATGTTGTCCAGAAAATCGGCACTATTGGTGAGACTTCAAGAGGGAAAATTGGTTGAATTTTTTTCGAAGAGTTAGAAGTGTTTCAAAGTTTTGCAAAATGCCCATTGCAAAAAGAAAAATTGCAAAATGTCACAAATAACACTGTGAGTCACCAAAGGTCGAAGGAGGGAAGGCAAGTGAAGTGCCCGGTGGAGAGAACTAATTTTTTGACAGAGGAATCTATGTGTCTGCTGGCTACGTGTGTAGTATGTCGTCAGCGTTAACATCAACAAATATATATGACCTTTTTTACCCGTGGGGATTACACACGGTGTGTCAAAGTGGCGTGTTGTGATTCAGCGGCTGGTGGGAGAGCTCCTACATGCGTCACTTGTCGCATGCGAAGGGGCTTAAAAAGCATCCTCCTAGAGAGGGTGCCCTTAAATCTATTGTTTTTCTAAAAAAAACAATCAGGTTAAAAATGAAAAATAAACACTGGAGAAGAATTTTTTTTAAAAACTACTTTTAGTATGAGCTTGCTTTAGTGTTGACTGCATGTATGTAGATAAAAAAATCATATGTAAGCTCAGGTCAGGTACATATGCTACCGGGATAAAAACAAGACATTTGAATACCAAAAATATTTTAGAAAACATCATACATATACATTTCCATGGTGTATGGGCACATGCAAAAAAAATATGGAGCTCATTGTTTGTGACCTTGGTAAAAAGGACACATTTGCTGCTCCAAAAAATGGTTTTTACAACAAAGTTTTTTCTTAGAGCACCATATATATATGTGTGTCCTTTCTTATATAAATATAACTTTTCACACATGTGTAAGAAACACCAATAACTGCACATTATAAAACAAATTGTGAAATTTAATCACTTTACTATTCACATCGAGAGCAGATGCATGGAAGGCGCATAAGGAGGAAGGCCCGTTGATAAAAATGAGAATACATGAGAACTTGTCTGTGGTAAGATGGTTAGCAGTGTGGTTGTACCCCCAGCCCATCAGAGTTCAAACACTAGATTTGACACTGCTGTTTCTCATTTTAGGCGAAATATTTTTCAGTGGGAGGCGACGTTCCCGTCGACAGCGAGACGCTTGTGGTGACTTCGTCAATCTCAAGACTCCACCCGCCGGCTCAGTCTCTCGAAGGTGCTCATAGGGGTAGGGTGTGCGTGCGTGCGTTCATATGGGTGAGTGTGCATGTGTATGTGAGCGTTTGCGTTTGTATTGTGTTTCACAAAAAATGAGAATACCTGTGAGCAACATAAATTAATGAAAGAGTAAAAGAGGACGAAAAAACAAAAATCGGGAAATCAGTTTGGACTTTCCACAGCGTGATCAAAATTGGCCGTAGAAACGCACAACGTAAGATTTAGTTGCACAGACAGGAACAATCTTACAATAGCATATATAGGGACGAGTGACCTGTATATGGCCCGTACCGTACGTACACGTACATCGATCATACTGAACCTAGATAACTAAGCAGGCTGACTGGCTCTGTTGTAAACACCGACGATAAAATCGCTGCGCGCACACGTCACATGTAGACTCTCAAAAACTGGATCTTCTACTCCCTCCGTTCGGAAAAGGATGTCTTAGATATATCTAGATTTGGATGTATGTGTACATTAAAACATGTCCACATACATCAAATGTAGATATATCTAAGACATCCTTTTCCGAACGGAGAGAGTAAAATAAACAACGATCGACATGATCAATCGCTCGCGCACTCCTCAAAGCTGCATGTCGTCCGCATACGATGAGGACGTACAGAAAAACCCGTGTCGATCACATCGTAATCCATGACATCCAGCCCCTCGTCATCGCCCAACCACGGCAGCTCAGTCGGCGCCGCCTCAATCGAAAAAAACGGAGTCTTCGCCGGCGCGTCCCTGCGACGACGATTCTTCCGGCGGCGGGGGCCCCTGCAGCACGCAGGCGAGGGACGAGACGAGCGCCTGCTGCTCGAGCTCCTCCTTGGTCAGCTGTACGACGCCGCCACGCTGTTGCGGCGACAGCCCGGCGGAGAAGTCGATCAGATCCGTGGAGCTACGTGCCGCCGCCTCAGGCGCCGCCGACGTGTGGTGGTGGCACGTGTGCTCGTGGACGTAGATGACGAGGTACGTCGGCGGGCCGCCGTTGCTGTGCTGCTCCTGCACCTGCTTCGTGGCCGGGCAGCCGCGCTCGCGGTGGTAACTGCATCGGTAGTAGCACCTGCGTGTACACGTACACAACTAGTAGAAGTAAGATACTACAGTATAAGATTCGTTTAGTGTCTTGTACATCACCCCGGGCAAAAAAAACCGAAACCGAATCCCGAACCCGAAAAGAACGGGACCGAAACCGAAATACCCAGAATTTCGGGTAACCGAAATAATATCGGTCCTGAGAATCAAGTAACCGAAATAATATCGGTCTGTTCGGTTATCACGAGCTGAGGACCGAAATGACCGAAGGGACCGAACTAGCGATGCGAATTAGACATTCTCCGCCTCCTCCCATGTCTACTAGAATGTAGCACAGCCCATCGAGGCCTAGTTCCCTACTTCTTTTCCCCAATTTCAGCACTAGCGCTCTTTTCCATGACCTAACTCCATCCCCGCCGCTTGTTTCCCTAGAATTTTGTGGTACGCATACGTATCCATCCATCTTGCCGCCTGGAACCAGCGACCTCCATCCATTCTCCGCCTCCTCCCATGTCTACTAGAACAAGAGATTGTGGTACGCATGCCATGCACACAGCAAGCTTGGTTCTTGTTTCCCTGTAATTTTGTTGCCGGACTGTGCTAGATCAGGCTTAGTGCTAGACTACTCTGCTAGTGCTAGACTGCTAGTGGTACGCATGCTTATGATTATATATTTATGTATTGGCATCTAAACAAGAGATTGTGTTGCTGTCTTTTTGTAGATAACATTTGAACATGAGGATGAGCTGAAGGAATATAACTATGAGGATGAGCTAAATATAACAAGAGATTGTATTGCTGTTATTTCCTTTTTTCGGTCTATTTGGTCATGACCGAAGACCGGACCGAAAAGACCGAAGACCGAATACAAAAAGACCGAAAAGACCGGCCGTAATTCGGGTAGCGTTTCTAGATGACCGAAATTTTGGATGACCGAAAAGACCGGACCGAGCAAACCGAACAGACCGAACGCCCGGGGTGACTTGTACACACATGTCGGCAACGTATATTAGCCTATTAGGTATACTCTGATCTTAGCACATGGCGGCTTAGCTGGTCAGTGACGTCGCTTGAAAACTACTAATTATAGTTTAGTGACGTAAGGCGATGCTTCTAATAAGATACTAGTACGACAAATTAGTACTCCTAATCCAGCTCTAGCACTCTACCCGACAGAGTAAATTAAGTTAACCGTGGCATACGCACACGAGAACCCCGTGTGCCACAAAACGTAACTCTCGGGCACTAGAGTTTGTCAAGAAATATTTTTTGTGTGTGTGTGAGAAAGAAACATTCTCTTTTAACCTGAAAAAGACAACTGGCGTCAGCATCAAAACTGACTTGTTTCCTCTTCCTCAAATGGACACATTTTCACTTTGGTGACGCTTTCAAACGAGTGGCAAGGTGGGGATCAGTTCGGTTGCTGCGTGTCTGACCGCTCAACATTTTGTGTTTGTCCTTTGCGTGCCTTCCCCATCTCAAGGTGCCATCCAGAATCCGAATACTCAATCATATATATGATGCACGTTTTTTCTTCTGTTATCCTGTAGTACGCGCTAACTCTAGAAGCGCCACGATCTTACAACGACATGGCAACTCAATTTCCTATACAGTGATTAATCGTTGAGATAAGATAAACTAGCTATATATGAATCCATTCATTTGCTAACCTTGGGAAGCTTGTCCCCATGATCCTCTTCTGGCCGTACTTCCTCCACTCGTACCCATCGGAGTACGGCGAGGGTGTCGTAATCCTTCTGTTACAGAAACAATGCACACAACAAATTAGATCCACACATAATCCATCGACTTGTTCCCTCTATAGGCATGTTCTATTGGTAGCTAGACGACTCACTTTCTGGGCACGCCGTCATCCCTAGCCCGGCGCTCGCCAGCGCCAGCGCCAGCGGCGGAGGCGGCGGCAAAGGTCGGCTGGGGTGGCGTGGTTGCGGCCGGAGCGGAGCCGCCCATGATGGAGATGCAGACGGTGAAGGCGCGAGACACCTCCCGCAGAATGGATGCGGCGGTGGCCTCGGCCTGGCCCTGCCCGCGCAGCGTCCGCAGCGCCTCCGCCTGCAGCTGCGCCGTCAGCTCGTGCCCGCGCGTCAGATCCCTCACCACCGCCTCGTAGTACTGCTCATCAACCGCCGCCGAGTCGAAGCCAGTGGCGGCGCCGCCGTTGGCGTTCACGGTGAGACGGGACTGCGTCTGCATGGTGCTGCCTCGCGAGCTAGCTAGCTGGCTGCCGCTGCAAGAGGCCAAGAGTACGTGTAGTGCGGCACGAGGAAGTGTTTGTAAGTTCGTTGGTGCGAGTTGAAATGTCTTGCAGGCTGGCTAGGCAGTTATGGTGGCGGGAGTGGGCGGAAGTAGAGGATGAAGTCCAGAAACGCTCTTATAAAGGGCGTCCAGTGCACGGGCTGGAGGAAGCGTCGCGGCAGCTGCGCAGCTCAAGCTCAGGTTGGGAGTGATCGTAACCTGGGGCTGGGGTCGCTTTTACGCGGTGTGGTGGACTCGTACAGGTCGTCCTTCTTGAACAATATAATAACTCTGCAGAACAAGATTGATTTGCATATAGCAACAAAAACGAAAAAGGTAGCTTCTGGAAGGAAGCGATCACTGTTTTAGCAGGCGTATCTTTCTGTCTTAACTTCAGTGGTTGCTCGGATTTTGGAGCACGAGTCTTTTGATTCATATGATAGGAAAAGTGTAGCAATAGGAAACTCATAGGATTGGTATGGCATATCTAGTTGAATCCTATGGGAAAAGAAAGTAGTTCCTTTGATTGGTGAAGGAATTTTTCCATAAGGTTGGAGCTTATGTTATTTTCCTATAAATTTTGTACTACAATATTCCTATAGTAATTTTTCCTATGTGATATGATCCTATGAATCAAACGGTTTCGAAGGAAAAATTCCCATAGGATTTCAACCCTACACCAATCTTTTAACAATCCTATGAATCAAAGGAGCCCGAAACTGGGATCCTTCACACTCCTTCGATGGAAAAAGAGAACATTTGGCAATATGTTGTTTGGGTTATGAAATTTTACCAAATTTTACTAATACGAGGGCAATTGTAGAACCCTGTTTTTTTTTGTTCAGTAACTTATGGTTCGTCCAATAGAAATATTTGTGGATATCCCTTCTAGTCTTTTCAAAGGGAACACATTAGGTCTGAGACCCGACTCGAAGTGGTTTCATCGCTAATGTGTGTAGCTATCCATAGAGTCTAACAATGCATCATGGATTTGCATGCGACCCTTGCTGGTGCATACGACACGATGAGCATCGTGTTTTCTTGTCACCAGAATACTTCACATGCTCACTCCACAAGAAAGCTTACCGTCAGGAACATCACATCGTCCCGGAGGGGGCTTAGCACCAAGGGGGGAAAACTACCCAAGGTGCTAACATGAAGGTGATCTTTGTGGTAGGTGGTGCCCAAAGTCGGGTGTCGATGAGGTGCGCGCACCCTTGGAGCCAACACTGTGAGGCACCGGAACGCTGTGGCCAGAGAACGCCACTAGGGAGGCCCATCTGCCACCCTGAAAGAAAGGCAGGGAAGAAGGACGAGCCCAAGAATTAGTAGAGGCGGCGCACCATGTAGGATCAGGGAGAGTTAAAGGTCGGAGGAGGTAGAGACTGGCAACGAGACTAACACGGTTTTTGGTTGTGTACACACCCATAGAGAGAACCAAGAAGGACCGAAGCCACACTACTGATGACAACAAACGTTGCTAGCAAAGCCTAGTTTGATGACAAAGTGGGAAAATAAATGGAAGATTTAGTTAATAAATATGAAAACTGGTTTTTAGGAACTGGGAATTATTGAAATTGCTATTTGTAAATGAATATTTACAAGAAAAAATTAAAACCAGAAAGAAAAATGATGAAATAATTAAAAGAGATAATTGTTCCATTGTGCCTCAACATATTTTAGACTTTGCTCTCGGCCCCTTAGGAATAATTTGTTGACACTTTATGCACCATAATACCAAACCTAACATGTTCGGTACCAAACCCAACTCCAAGCGGTTTCATATCTGATGTGGTTGGATTTCCCCAATGTTGTGGTTGTGTCCTAGTTTTGCATGTGAACCTTGGCTCGGGCTCACATCAATGCGTACAACGCATGAGATGCACATAATGCTACTCTTCTCGTCAACTTCATGTGCTCCCTTCGCAAGGCGGCCTCCTTCAGTCACACAAAGCCCAACATCAGCAACATCGCATCATCCCAAAGGAATTGAGCAGCAAGGATAAATAATGTCCAAAGTGCAAACATGGTGATGACATTGTGAATGTCAGTTGCCTCCCAAAGCGAGATGTCACTGAGGGGTAGACATATTTGAAGAGCCAACATGGTGGATCAACGAAGTGTTGTGGACATAGGACACCACTAGGAGGCTGATCCAAACTTGCGAGGGAGATAGTGGCATGAAAGAAGGATAGTCCCAACAAGGAGGAGAGGTGGCGCAACACTTAGGATTAGGGACAGAACAAGGTAGGAGGATGGATAGGCTGGGCTCATACCAAGCCATTTGAAGGGTGTGTGAAAAGACCTAGCTGGCCTCTAGAAGAGGGTGAAAAAGTGGTTTAAAACAACTATGAATTTATGTTAGTCGTGATGTAGAATTTAACTAGAAAGATTACCTTCAAACACAATCCTAAATATGGTAGGCTCAACTAAATGCACCAACAACCTATGCTTAAACAAGATGTGCAAATAGAGGAAAATAGATAGTAATTCATACTCTGCACAAGATATATGACAAGATTACTTCTCACTCTGAAAATTTGGACAACACATAACTGATGTCTTTCTTGGCATTCAAATATCCAATATATTTTATGTCTCTGCTGATGTTCCCACATACGAACCCTCTCTTGTGTCACTCTCTCTCGATGGATTACCCCCTCGATCCACTACGTGTAGCTTATTCATCCATCTAGTAGATGGCAAGCTCCACAACCACTTCACAAAGCACTAAGGCCTCTTCACAAGCTTTCAAAGCGATCACGGACCCAACACCGCCAAAGGTCATATTGTCACTATAACCAACCAATGCATAGTGCTCAAGCTGATGGAACCAATGCAGAACAAAGCAACTTGTTCTCACATCTCATCCTCAAAAACTATATAGTTCATTCTAATGACCCCTTAACCCATGAGTTCCTTTCTTTTACTTAGATGGGAGATCGGGGCTTTAGTGGAGGATATTTGGGCTCAAAGACTGAGAAAAAAACCTAGATTCAACCACCTACCAACTATTGGGAAGAACTGAATATAAATAGGGGGTTCAACTTGTTTACCTTGAGAATACGCTATGTACATCTCGAAACATTGGGACAATATTCTGGGATGTCTAGATGATAATCTAGAAAACTCGGAGGCCAACTTGCAATGCTAAAGAGGTCCAAGATGCCATACCTCCTAATTGAATTTGACTCTCCGAACTATCAACTTGCATGAAGAAAAATATAACTTTCTCATAGAGGCGCAATTTTAAGAAATAGGGCTCATTCGCTCAAGGTTATCAAACAGATAACCACCAAGATCAACAAAAATATATGATGCAACATGCGAAGGTTTAAGAATTCTATGTATTACATGCACATTCTACTCACACGATGGTCCTCCTTTGCATTATGATTGTCAAGTCTATGACTCTTGGAAATATTTCCTAGAGGTTCTGTTTGCTTAGTGATACATAACAAATCCTGAGGTGATATATATTGGTATACCCGTGACCAGTGGCGGAGGACGAAAAAATTATTAGGTAGGGCGAACTCAAAATAAATAAATACAAAGACTGAAATAGCATCGAGACAATAACACTATATATGATTCATAACCCCTTAGAACAATAGAAATATAAAACTATTTGAATATAAGTAAAATATAAACATATCAATGGCAAAGCTCTAGTTTTTTGAAAATCTTCAGTAATTTTGTCGATGAGGAATTTTGAATATCTGTCGCTTGATGTGGCACGTCATAAAAAAGCTATCACGGACATCTTTTTTTCATAACTCGGTTGATGATTTCCGTTGTCCAAACGTCCATATCAACTGTTTCTTGTCACCACATAAAAGCAATACCAGCTCTATGAGAAGATAAAGCGTAAGAAATATGATATGTTTTTCATTTATCAAGACAATCTCTAAGGTATTCAATTCTCCGTGTATGAGTAATGAATAGCTCATGGTTATCTTATATGCTCATAATTACAGAAGTCTTCATCATTAATCTTTGTATAACGAGCAAGGTTATTCACATTGAAAGAGAATTAGATATTGTAAGCAGAAAGAGTTGGTTTCCAACTAGACAAAATTTAGTCCTTGTTTTCGGTTTGGAATTGATTTTGCGAAGTGTTTTCAGTAAAACACGCATAACTTTTTCATACAGAGTCTGTTATTAACGTGCAACATATCAAATTGCTCAGAAAAAAGATACATCGGAATATTTCGCCAAAAATCAAGGTAGGGCGGCTGCCCTACCTTGCCCTATACTTGTTCACTATACTTGTTAGCCTCATTACCGGTATATTTATTCTTATCTCATTTATGTATTTCAGTGTTCCCGTGATCATATCATATTGCGTCTACGCAGACGATAATGAACATCGTAATCCCGAGTGGCCCATGATAGTATCTCTCCATTGCCAGAGGAGCAAATCTCAATCTTGAAATATTAAGTCTGTGACATGCTTTTACGTGATACCTGGAAACTCCTATTTTGATCTCCCTGTTACGGTTGACGTTTGACAGTTTCAAAGTAAAACATCTGACATGTAGGATCATAACGTTTTGATGGTCTAAGGAAACTCACATACGTTAACACTTCTATAATATTACTAACAATGTTTTGAAGATGATATATCTTAGCATATCAAATGGTTGGGTCTGGTCTAGCACTCAATGTTCTGCCAACAATGTGCTCCCATTTTTTCCGGTATATACATTATTATACCCATGACAAAAAAAAGGGTCATCATAAAACACATGCGCTAATCTTAGAGGCAATACTAGGACACTACTTCGTGTTTATATTTCCACACGTGCATATGGATTTTTCTCTAAATCTCAAATTCAAAAACCATAGCAGTTATATCATAGAAATATAAACATTAAATTTCAACTTGGATATGAATAATAACATTTAATATTTCCTATAGCACATATCTCCTTCAGCAGAGACACAAAGTCTAGCCTCCTGCCAAGAGCCACTATAGATCACCACCTCGACTGCGAAGAGGAAGCCTCCGACGTTCCAAACATCATGAGCTAGTTGCATTTGACAAAGTGACTCCAATGAAACCGTAAAAACAAAACGGATCAGCTGCAACAAAGCAACCAGTGCACTACCTACACCTTGTCCCTCTGTAGACAGTTCCACCTTGTCATCTTGCTTATCATTTTTTACATCGTAATTTCCATCATATAAAGAATCCTCACTATTATTATTTACTAATGGCCACCATCCCCATCGGAAGGCGCATCTCACATGATAACATCATTTATTGGCATTACCGGTAGGCTTTTTACCCTAAATTTTGAAATTTAACTTATAGAACACTTATAATTAATGCACATGTCCATCCAATCCGGAATAAGGGTATGATCCATGCAAACAATGCGAAGGTAGAGAACACTATGTTTTCTCATATAAGCCACATATCAACTTCCTTGGTTTTGCCAAAAAAAAACATACCTAGGCGCTCCAAAGAGCCAAAAAATCACATTTAGCTTCTGGTTGGATACCAGACACCCTAACCCAAACATCCTCAATAAACCACAAAGGTTCCATCGTGGCTGTCCAAAAATAAAATGTTATTAAGATAGGACTTTTGGATGCTTTGTAAGTTTCAAAATGCTGCATAAAGATCAACTCCATCTTATTCAGATGCTGGACTCGGAAGACATCCTCCTATACATTGTGAACATCCCTTTGAAACTAGTCATTAGGAACAAGCCACTGAAGTTGCGAAGTGGTCTCGGTAATTATCGTAACTCCTCCAGAGATAGTCACCTTCCCCAACCTAGAATTCTCATCCTTTCAGATGATAATAACAACAAGTGGCATATCAAAAAACATCAAACGCTCGTGTGCAAGACAATACATCACCACAGAAGTTTTTGGAGCTGAATGTAGAGGACAATCAGCGGATACATGTGCCGAGGATTCACAAGAATCACACATCACCGCATTACATTCATTCAAGAAGTGGCTTGTGGATCCACAACGAAATCACTTTTGGCCCTTCGTCTTCTCTTTCTTTTTCTTAGGCATGGATTCAATTGATGTGGTATCACTAGAGGCCACTGTAGGGTTGCGTAATGGTACTTTAAAATTTTCCATATAACATACTACGCAACACTCAAGATCATCTATGAAGATATAAGATAACAACAATTCAATGATCTAGCTGAAGTACGTTACCAACACCGTTGAAGCGGAAGAGATGTTGATGACGAAGTCGATGAAGCATGTGGAAGATTATGTCGGCTAAGCCTAGCGGAGAGAATGTTGCCGACTCCCGTGTCCAACCTTCTTGATCCAACAGAGCGAGGGTCAAGCGTCGGGGTTCCGACACCTCACCCCTCTGAGAGTTCGCACACGTCCGCCGGATCTAGTTCAGCAGAGCTTCGCTCACATGCGCTAAGAAAGTACTGGTGTATATGAAGGTGGATATCTGATGCATGTAAAATGCATACATGAACTTTGCACTTTAATTGCTTATATTCCAATCATATTTGCATCATATAAGGGTTATATCAATGTTTTATCATGATTTTGGAATATCTTAATGATTTCCTATTTTTATGGAATTAACCCTGCACAGGCAGAAAACCCTAGTTTTGTATTTTAATGTTTCAGGGACCCAAACGTCAACGAAATCACCTGGAAATTTACGGGCGTCAATATTTGGAAGGAAGAAGGACTACGGAAAAAGGAAGCGAGCAAACGGAGGCCCGAGGGCCAAACGAGGGGGCCCACGCGGCCACAGTACCAGGCCGCGTGGGACCCACCCATTTGGGCCTCGTGGCTCCGTTGCCTTCGATCTCTTCTCCACCGACATCGTCTTGACCTAAAAACGCCTATAAAAAAGGTCCCCCGACGTTCTCTGGAAGGAGCGCCGCACAAACACAGAAACACCGAAACGGAGATCAGGAGCTGCAGATTGGAGGGGGAAAACTCCGGCGGGGCGCTGCCGGCGTGGTCTCCATCTTCTCCATCGACTTCTCCACCGTCTCCATGATGAAGAGGGAGTAGTCCACCTCTGGACTATGGGTTTGTGGAAGTAACTTATGTATCTCTCCTCTCTTGAGCTTCACTAATTAGCACCGTATGAGCTGCTGAACATGATTACGGTCACCGTTGTAATACCTTTGTGGTGGATCTTTATGAGTTAATATATGTTTGAGATTGCAATGTTTGTTTCAGTTATGAGTATAGATGCATATTATGTACCCCGTTCTTGTCTACTTGTTTTGATCAAGCATGTTTATGAGAGCGTGTGGGGGAACGTGTGCATTAGTTGGAGTAACGGGGGGTGGCTAGTGCAGTGAACGTGAGAGAAAGTTCTGCGATCCACTTTGGTATCTTTACCTTACTTTGTTACCTCACTAGGGATAAACTAAAATACCATGCTACCGGGGATGTGGGCGTGACCATTGCCACTACTCCATGACTAGATCTAGCATGTTCTTATTTTCACTTCATGTCATG
The DNA here is from genome assembly GCA_947311845.1 of Poa pratensis. Taxonomy (NCBI): domain Eukaryota; kingdom Viridiplantae; phylum Streptophyta; class Magnoliopsida; order Poales; family Poaceae; genus Poa; species Poa pratensis. Next base: position 31,030,265 of record CAMZMU010000057.1, on the reverse strand, counting down.
ATACTTAATGCTATACTCTGAGTTATCTTAATTACTGAGGTGTTATGATTTAGTTCGCATCTTGGTGGAGTATAAGAGAGGTTAATAACCAAAAGATCTCTATGTTAGGACGTGATGCCCATATATCTAAGTAACTTGTTATCAAACCCTGTGTTGCAATCTCATATGTTAACTTTGTGTGTTCCATTGTCTACCACTTTATAAAGAGAGAGTGCATTTGTGAAACCATGAACCCCAGTCCATTTTTAATCATAAGAAACACCTTTCCAACACCATATACCACTTTTCTATTTTCAGCCATCATTAAATCCGAAAATACAAAAATACTTTTCATCTTGCATACATCATTCAAAAACCCAAAAATATCATTTATCATTGCATCCACCATCATTGCATATTTATTTCTTGTTTGCATTGCATAACTATCCTGATATCATTCTTACACCTTGTGCTTGACAACCACAGGTGAGGTTGAGGACCAAAACATCTAACCTTGTTTTGTAGGTAACCAAAAGAAGGATAAGAAGATAAATCTACCACTTCAGATTCCCCGAGAGTTCGATATTAAACCCTCGAGTCACCCCTCGTGGGGAAAACTGTCTTCCACTTACTATACACTCTGCACTTGGAGTCTCAACCTAATCCCGTTTATTTGTGCAGGCATCAAGACTTGCTCTTCGGGATCATCAAGACGTTTTCTGGCGCCGTTGCCGGGGAATCGTAGCTGAGAGATTTATCCAAGGGTGTGCATCATCGCATTCATCTCACAACAAAGTCAACGTCACCAACTTGTGCTAACACCTAAGCTTGGGGAGGTTGCACCTACGTGAGCACCATCTTATCCATCTTTACTTACAAAGCAATTTATTTGTTTTGTTAGTGTCATTGCATATCATATCATATTTATTTCAGTTTTGCATAAAAAATAAAAATACCAAAAAAAACTTGCTATCATGGTGCTTGGAAACAAACAAGGAGGGAGTTCTCTAGGGAATTCTGTTTCTAGTTTTAAACAATATCATGGAGAAACATTAAAAGATGCTTGGGTAAGAATTAATAGGATGCATTATGAAGATCCTACACCTTGTGAAGATGAAAAGCTAAATCTTTATTTCTATTATGGAATAGATCCTTGGTATCAAAATGCTTTAGATGGGGCTACAGGTGGAAGTTTTGTCTTGTCAACACCACCTTGTGCAGCCATGACACTTAGAAGGATTTTTGGTAGCTTTGTGGGTAGCAAGAAAAAGTTGGAAGACACCACAATAGCACTTGCTTCATCAAAGGATAAATTTGAAACTAAGTTAGAAAAGCTACCTAGTAAGGAAGATTTTGAACAACTAGTTTCTTATTCTGAAAACATTATTCCAAAGATAAACAATGAATTGGTTAATGTCATGCATAAGTTGAGAATTTGTGAGAAAGAATTTCTGGAAAAAGATGTTTACCTGAACAATATTGAGGAAAAATTGGTTCGAGTTAGTGATTCATTGAGAAAAGATTCATCTCTTAAACATGTGAAAGAGGTTCCTGTAGCAACAAGTTGGGTTAAAAAGGAAAAGAAAGTTGAGGAAGTTAAAATGCTTAATGAAGTCAAGGATCCTTTGCTTGACTTAGAAAATTGTAGCTTGCATGAATTAATATCTATCTTACAAAAATTTGCAAGTGATCCTTCCATCAACACTAACCAAGCAGGTTTTGGTTCTTATATTGCTAATCATGTCTTGAAAGAAAAGATTGCTAGGTACAACCAAGAGGCTATGATACCACCTAAGCTTGGGGATATGTGGATACCTAAGGTACTAGTAACTATTGGAAAAGAGACACACCATGCCATACTTGATCTAGGATCTAGTGTCTCTGTTTTATCTAAAGAACTATATGAAGTGCTTGAATTGAAAAATCTTGAAAAATGCTCTATTGAACTAGCACTTGCTGATGACTCTATTAAACATGCTTTGGGAAAAGTAAGTGATGTTATGGTAGAGTTACATATGACTTTTGTGCCTGTGGATTTTCTAATCATGGATATGGGGAATAAAACCTCTAGTCCTATTATTCTTGGAAGACCTTTTCTTCGTACCACAGGTGCTATCATTGATTCAAAGGAAGGGAATGTAAAGTTTCAGTTTCCACACAAGAAGTGCATGGAACACTTTCCAAGGAAGAGGGAACCACCAAAGTTCAAGCTCCCTCATGAGCTTCGTCCACAATAAAACAACAAGTAAGAAGCCTAGCTATATGGCTATAAAGAAAGCGCTTTGCGGGAGGCAACCCGGTTATTTTTATGTGTGATTTTTCTTTGTGTCCTCTTGCTGTAACAAGAGATTTTGTGTCTAGTTAGGTTCTGGAGTTTTTAATAAAGTGCCAAGTTTTACCCTTTTTGGTTTGAAAAGTTGCTTATAGCGTTCGGAGATTTTATTCCTGCACGAGTCAGTGCACGGTATGATTTTTAATTCTTATTCTGTAACTCCGAATGAGCTCATATTTGAACTGTAGTTGCAACTTTTCATCCTCTGTATGCATGAATTTTTCGGAATTTTTCGAGAAAGTTTGGTAGGGTAGAAAAATACGTTTTGCTGCTGCTGTTTTTCTGGACAGATTCTGTCCCATTTTGTTTGATGCATGCTTTGAGCTTTTAAGTTGAATCTTTTTGATCCAATTGAGTTTATGAGTAGGCATACAACATTATACACTTTCTGGACATGTCATATGAATTTTTGTTCAAGGATTATATGCAGCAAGGAACCTATTTGTTTATCACTATTAATGCACCCCACAGAAAAGAGATGGGAGAAACGGTGTTTTGAAGTTTTTTCACAGGGATTGGAGGAGATGCACCAAGAGCTATCCAAGGATGGTGAAGACCATAAGCTTGGGGATGTGAAGACAACCCCGCTGGACCTACACACTCTCGGTTTGCACACGTCCAACTTCTGTTTTTCGATCGAAACACTTTATCGCATAAACTTGGAGCGTCGTTTTTTGTTTTTGTTTGAGTCTTGAGAGACCACCACACTATCAATTATATATGAGAGAGCTACTGGAAATATGGGTTGAAATATGTTGGATGCTTTTATAAGATTGGGAAAAGGGATGTTTGACTTGATTTTTAATGATACATATAGTTGCATGATTCATGAGCTTGTTTATGAGTAATAGTTTGCAAATTCTTTTTGTAGAGCTATCACTTATTCATGTTTTGGTGCTGATTGTTATTTCACTTGGTTTAACATGGATTAGTTAGTTCTATGGACACTCATGCATGCATCTAGATGGTCAACTTTCTCCCTTTTGCTAGCCCAAAAACTCCAACAAGCAAAAACTTGTTTCCAACACCTTCAACCAAAGTTATTCCAGTGAGTCCACCATATCTACCTATTGGCTTTATGCTATTCCGAGTATGTTTAACATGTTGTTTGTGTTATCTTACCTCTGAATGAAAATGTTTATGTTATTGATTGCAATGGAAAAAATTGGTTATATAGCTCTCACGAACTTGATGCACAATGTTCTTTTATTTGCATAATAAAACTTGACCCATTGTGATTAAGATTATGATGTTTGTGGCTTGATGAATGTTTTGGGTTGGAAGTTAGCCCATATGTGCTGTCACATGGCAAGCTTTCAACACGCTCTTCATCTCATTTAGTTGATATCATGTGCTTTTGTCTATGGATGCTTATCATGTTGAAATAAATGTGGAAATAGAGTGAGTTTAAATGAGTTTGTGTAAATGGTTAGAGAGACGCCTGGGCCGCTAATCTAAGCCATGCATCATTCATGGTGGAAATTTACTTACATACTATGGTGAACCTTCTGTGATACACCTTGCAATAAAAAACTATTCCAAATGGTAAATAAAAAGGGTGTTGAGATTGTTCATTTTGTTTGTTTGTCTTGTCATTTTGATATGGGCTTGTTCCATATCTTGGGACAAGAGGTACCCCAGTTGACGCTCTTGATGATACTATTATGCTTACAATGATATTTAATTGAACTTGCTTTGTTTCCCAAGTTGAGTAACACATGGTGTAAGTACTTGTATTCAAGGGGCATGAGACATTCAACCCATTCTTTATCAAGCACACTACTCATATTTGCTTTCACTTTAACCTTAATCATTCAAGATGCTATGATAGGGGCAATGAGAGCTTGACACCAATGAATACCTTATTGCAATCATTAACTTAAGTAGAAGAGTTTGGAAGTTGGATGAAACTTATGCATGCTTTACCTCTACTCACATATACATCTTTCCAAAGTGTACACCTATCATATTCAGATTTTCATCTACACTCTATGACCATTGTAGGATGTTCTACTTATCATTATGCATACATGTGTTCCATATTACTTGCTACTATGTTACACTTTGTGAACTATCAATGAACATCCTTGTCTTGAATACTTGATATCACTTCATAAACTATTTGCATATTGCTACTCCTTTGAAGAATGAATCATTTGACTATATGTAGCAATAGTAATCATCTTTGATATCCATTGTTAAGTATTAAATTGCAAAGTCCATGTTAGTTTTATCATCTTCATACTCGAGGACGAGCATGGATTAAGCTTGGGGATGTTGATGCATGTAAAATGCATACATGAACTTTGCACTTTAATTGCTTATATTCCAATCATATTTGCATCATATAAGGGTTATATCAATGTTTTATCATGATTTTGGGAATATCTTATATTTCCTATTTTTATGGAATTAACCCTGCACAGGCAGAAAACCCTAGTTTTTATTTTAATGTTTCAGGGACCCAAACGTCAACGAAATCACCTGGAAATTTACGGGCGTCAATATTTGGAAGGAAGAAGACTACGGAAAAAGGAAGCGAGCAAACGGAGGCCCGAGGGCCAAACGGGGGCCCACGCGGCCAGGTACTGGCCGCGTGGGACCCACCCGTTTGGGCCTCGTGGCTCCGTTGCCGTCGATCTTCTCCACCGACATCGTCTTGACCTAAAAACGCCTATAAAAAAGGTCCCCCGACGTTCTCTGGAAGGAGCGCCGCACAAACACAGAAACACCGAAACGGAGATCAGGAGCTGCAGATTGGAGGGGGAAAACTCCGGCGGGGCGCTGCCGGCGTGGTCTCCATCGACTTCTCCACCGTCTCCATGATGAAGAGGGAGTAGTCCACCTCTGGACTATGGGTTTGTGGAAGTAACTTATGTATCTCTCCTCTCTTGAGCTTCACTAATTAGCACCGTATGAGCTGCTGAACATGATTACGGTCACCGTTGTAATACCTTTGTGGTGGATCTTTATGAGTTAATATATGTTTGAGATTGCAATGTTTGTTTCAGTTATGAGTATAGATGCATATTATGTACCCCGTTCTTGTCTACTTGTTTTGATCAAGCATGTTTATGAGAGCGTGTGTGGGGGAACGTGTGCATTAGTTGGAGTAACGGGGGGTGGCTAGTGCAGTGAACGTGAGAGAAAGTTCTGCGATCCACTTTGGTATCTTTACCTTACTTTGTTACCTCACTAGGGATAAACTAAAATACCATGCTACCGGGGATGTGGGCGTGACCATTGCCACTACTCCATGACTAGATCTAGCATGTTCTTATTTTCACTTCATGTCATGATACTTAATGCTATACTCTGAGTTATCTTAATTACTGAGGTGTTATGATTTAGTTCGCATCTTGGTGGAGTATAAGAGAGGTTAATAACCAAAAGATCTCTATGTTAGGACGTGATGCCCATATATCTAAGTAACTTGTTATCAAACCCTGTGTTGCAATCTCATATGTTAACTTTGTGTGTTCCATTGTCTACCACTTTATAAAGAGAGAGTGCATTTGTGAAACCATGAACCCCAGTCCATTTTTAATCATAAGAAACACCTTTCCAACACCATATACCACTTTTCTATTTTCAGCCATCATTAAATCCGAAAATACAAAAATACTTTTCATCTTGCATACATCATTCAAAAACCCAAAAATATCATTTATCATTGCATCCACCATCATTGCATATTTATTTCTTGTTTGCATTGCATAACTATCCTGATATCATTCTTACACCTTGTGCTTGACAACCACAGGTGAGGTTGAGGACCAAAACATCTAACCTTGTTTTGTAGGTAACCAAAAGAAGGATAAGAAGATAAATCTACCACTTCAGATTCCCCGAGAGTTCGATATTAAACCCTCGAGTCACCCCTCGTGGGGAAAACTGTCTTCCACTTACTATACACTCTGCACTTGGAGTCTCAACCTAAATCCCGTTTATTTGTGCAGGCATCAAGACTTGCTCTTCGGGATCATCAATATCTCAACACATGAGAGAGAGAGGGAGATTGGATCTCAATCTAAAGGGAGAGGACACCTCAAAACCCCGTAGATTAGAACCCAACTCCTAATTCCTCCAAAGGGAGAAATTTGAGAGAAACTTGTTGTCCCCAAAGGGGAGGGGGCGTGGGTTTATATAGGAGGACAAGGGGGAGGGGATGCTTGGAGGAGGGGCAAAACCCTCCCCTCATCCCCCGCCGCCGCTGCCATGGGGTGGGCCCCACCCGGCCGGCCGAACCGTTGGGGTGTGATACCCAATGATGCTACTATGACGGGCGCGTAGTTGACGAGGGAATCTTTATGCGGTGTTGCTTCTTCGCTCCCCGGCAACAGCGCCAGAAAACAGTCTTGATGGCGTGTAGTTGACGGGAAAAATATTATGCAGGAAGCTTCGTATCTTCCCCTGCTACGGCGCCAGAAAGCACTCTTGATGGCCCTTCACGTAGTTACCTGCGTGAAAAGTAAATGGGTTAGGTTGAGATTCCAAGTGCAGAGTGTGTAGTAAGTGGAAGACGTTTTTTCCCCACGAGGGTGACTCGAGGGTTTAATATCGAACTCTCGGGGAATCAGTAGTGAAGATTTATCTTTCCTATCCTTCTTTTGGTTACCTACAAAACAAAGTAAATGTTTTGGTCCTCAACCTCACCTAGTGGTTGTCAAGCACAAGGTGTGAGAATGATATCAAGATAATATGCAATGCAAACAAGAAATAAATATGCAATGGTGGTAAATAAATATGCAAGGATGGTGGTAGCAATGATAAATGATATTTTTGGGTTTTTTATGATGAATGCAAGATGTAAAAGTGTTTTTGTATTTTCGGATTTTTAAATGGCAGAAAATGGAAAAGTGGTAAAAGTTGTTGGAAAGGTGTTTCTTATGATTAAAAATGGACCGGGGTTCATGGTTTCACAAATGCACTCTCTCTTTAATAAAGTGGTAGACAATGGAACACTAGAGTTGACATATGAGATTGCAACACAACAGTTTAATGACAAGTTATAATTATATGGGCATCACGTCCTAACATAGAGACCTTTTGGTTATTAGTCTCTCTTATACTCCACCAAGATGCGAACTAAATCATAACACCTCAGTAATTAAGATAACTCAGAGTATAGCAATAAGTATCATGACATGAAGTTAAAATAAGAACATGCTAGATCTAGTCATGGAGTAGTGGCAATGGTCACACCCACATCTCCGGTAGCATGGTATTTCTTTTTATCCCTAGTGAGGCAACAAAGTAAGGTAAACACCAAGTGGATCGCAGAACTTTCTCTCACGTTCACTGCACTAGCCACCCCCCGTTACTCCAACTAATGCACACGTTCCCCCTCACACGCTCTCATAAACATGCTTGATCATAACAAGTAAATAAGAACGGGGTACATAATATGCATCTACTTTCATAACTGAAACAAAACCATTGCAATCTCAAACATATATTAACTCATAAAAAGATCCACCACAAAGGTATTACATAGATGACCGTAATCATGTTCAGCAGCTCATACGGTACTAATTAGTGAAGCTCAGAGAGAGAGAGAGATACATAAGTTACTTCCACAAACCCATAGTCCAGAGGTGGACTACTCCCTCTTCATCATGGAGACGGTGGAGAAGTCGTTGGAGAAGATGGAGACCACGCCGGCAGCGCCCCGCCGGAGTTTTCCCCCTCCAATCTGCAACTCCAGGTCTCTGTTTCGGTGTTTCTGTGTTTCTGCGGCGCTCCTTCCAGAGAACGTCGGGGACTATTTTTATAGGCGTTTTTAGGTCAAACGGAGTCGGTGGAGGAAAGATCGACGGCAACGGAGCTCGAGGCCCAAAGGGGGGTCCCACGCGGCCAGGTACAGGGCCGCGTGGGCCCACCTCTTTTGGCCCTCGGGCTCCGTTTGTTCGCTTCCTTCGCCCCAAGTCTTCTTCCTTCCAAATATTGACGCTCGTAAATTTGCAGGTCATTTGGACGTCGTTTGGGTCCCTGAAACATTAAAAAAGAAATAGGGTTTTCTGCCTGCGCAGGGTTAATTCCATAAAAATAGGAAACATGTCAAATATTCCCAAAATCATTATAAAACAGTGATATAACCCTTATATGATGCAAATATGACTGGAATATAAGTAAAATAATGCAAAGTTCATGTATGCATTTTACATGCATCAACATCCCCAAGCTTAACCTATACTCGTCCTCGAGTATGAAGGTGATAAAACTAACATGGACTTTGCAATTTAATACTATCAATGGATATCAAAGATGATTACTATTGCTACATAGAGTAAAATGATTCATTCTTAAAAGGAGTAGCAATATGCAAGATAGTTTATGAAGTGATATCAAGTATTCAATGCAAGGATGTTCAATGATAATTCACAAAGTGTAACATAAGAGAAGAAGTACTATGGACCACATGTATGCATAATATAAGTAAGAACATCCTACAATGGTCATAGAGTATTGGTGAAAATCTGAATATAAAAGGTGGACACTTTGGAAAGATATATATGAGTAGAGGTAAAGCATGAATAAATTTCATCTAACTTCTGAACTTCTCTACTTAAGTCAATGATTGTAATGGTAATCCTTGGTGTCAAGCTCTCATTCCCCTATCATAGCATCTTGAATGATTAAGTTTAAAGTGAAAGCAATACGAGTAGTGTGCTTGACAAAGTACAGGTTGAAAGTCTCATGCCCCTTGAATACAAGTACCTACTCCATGTGTTACTCAACTTGGAAAACAAAGCAAGTTCAAGTTAAATATCATTGTAAGTAATAATAGTATCATTAAGAGCGTCAACTGGGGTACCTCTTGTCCCAGGATATGGAACAAGCCCATATCAAAATGACAAGACAAACAAACACAATGAACAATCTCAACACCCTTTTTATTTACCATTGGATAGCTTTTTATTGTAAGGTGTATCACAGAAGGTTCACCATAGCATGTAAGTAAATTTCCACCATGAATGATGCATGGCTTAGATTAGCGGCCCAGGCGTCTCTCTAACCATTTATACAAACTCATTTAAACTCACTTCATTTCCCATTTATTTCACCCATGGTAAGCATCCATAAACAAAAGTACATGATATCAACTAAATGAGATGAAGTGCAATGTTGAAAGCTTGCCATGTGACAGCACATATGAGCTAACTCTCAACCAAAGACATTTGTCAAGTCCACAACATCATAATTTTAATCACAATGGGTCATATTTTATTTATGCAATGAAAGTAAAGTGTGCATCAAGTTCGAGAGAGCTATATAACCAACTTTTCCCAACATAAGCATTTTCATTCAGAGGTATAGATAACACAAATATCATGATAAACATACTCGGAATAGCATAAAGCTAATAGGTAGATATGGTGGACTCACTGGAAAAACTTTGGTTGAAGGTGTTGGAAACAAGTTTTTGCTTGTTGGAATTTTTGGGCTAGCAAGAGGGAGAAAGTTGACCATCTAAATGCATGCATGAGTGTCCATAGAACTAACTAATCCATGTTAAAACAAGGTAAATAACATTTAGCATCAAAACATGAATAAAAGATAGCTCTTGATAAAATATTTGCAAATTATTACTCATTAACAAGCTCATGAATCATGCAATTATATGTATCTTTTAAAATTAACTCAACATCCCTTTTCCCAATCTTATAATAGCATCCAACATAATTCAACCCAAATTTCCAGTAGCTCTCTCATATATAAATGATAGTGTGGTGGTCTCACAAAATAAAAATCTAACTAAACAAACAAAAAACGCTCCAAGTTTATGCGATAAAGTGTTTCGATCGAAAAACAGAAGTTAGACGTGTGCAAACCGAGAGTGTGTAGGTCCAGTGGGGTTGTCTTCACATCCCCAAGCTTATGGTCTTCACCATCCTTGGATAGCTCTTGGTGCATCTCCTCTAATCCCTGTGAAAAAACTTCAAAACACCGTTTCTCCCATTTCTTTTTCTGTGGGGCACATTAGTAGTGATAAACAAATAGATTTCTTGCTGCATATAATCCTTAGACAAAAATTCATATGAATGTCCAGAAATGTATAATGTTGTATGCCTACTCATAAACTCAATTGGATCAAAAAGATTCATGTTAAAAGTTCTAAGCATGCATCAAACAAAATGGGACAGAATCTGTCCAGAAAAACAGCAGCAGCTAAACGTATTTTTCTACCCTACTTAACTTTGTCGGAAAATTCCGAAAAATTCATGCATACAGAGGATGAAAAGTTGCACTACAGTTTAAATATGAGCTCATTCGGAGTTACAGAATAAGAATTAAAAATCATACCGTGCACAGATTCGTGCAGGAATAAAATCTCCGAACGCTATAAGCAACTTCTTCATACCAAAATGAGTAAAACTTGGCACTTTATTAAAAATTCCAGAAACTAAACTAAACACTAAGTCTCTTGTTACAGCAAGAGGACACAAAGAAAATCACAAATAAAAACAACCGGGTTGCCTCCCGTAAAGCGCTTTCTTTATAGCCATAGGCTTCTTACTTGATGTTTATTGTGGACGAAGCTCATGAGGGAGCTTGAACGATGTGCCCTCTTCCTTGGGAAGTGTTCCATACATTCTTGTGTGGAAACTGAAACTTCACATTCCCTTCTTTCAATGATAGCACCTGTAGTACGAAGAAAAGGTCTTCCAAGAATAATTGGACTAGAGGTTTTATTCCCCATATCCATGATTAGAAAATCAACAGGCACAAATGTCATATGTAACTCTACCAAACATCACTTACTTTCCCTAAAGCATGTTTAATGGAATCATCAGCAAGTGCAAGTTCAATAGAGCATTTTTCAAGATTTTTCAATTCAAGTACTTCATATAGTTCTTTAGATAAAACAGAGACACTAGATCCTAGATCAAGTATAGCATGGTGTGTCTCTTTTCCAATGGTTACTAGGACTTTGGGAATCCATACATCCCCAAGCTTAGGTGGTATCATAGCCTCTTGGTTGTACCTAGCAATCTTTTCTTTCAACACATGATTAGCAATATAAGAACCAAAACCAGCTTGGTTAACATTAATAGAAGGATCACTTGCAAATTTTTGTAAGATAGATATTAATTCATGCAAGCTACAATTCTCTAAGTCAAGCAATGGATCCTTTACTTCACTAAGCATTTTAACTTCTTCAACTTTCTTTTCTTTCACAACCATAATAGTTTCCTTAGCAATTCTCTCTTGCTCATGAATATGTTCCCAAGATTTATTTATAACCTCTTGACAATATTTAATTGTTTCCTCATGTTTTTGAGCTATAATGGTGTTCTTTAATGAGGAAACTGCGCTTTGCTAGCACATGCTTGATGAAGACTTCTCCAAATACTCCCCCATACACCATTATGGGAGAGCCTCGCTTAGCTCCGTCTTCATGCATCCAAATGCACTTTGACTTCTTATCTTGATAAAGATGATGGCTTGGAGATAAACATGAATGTTCACTCAATCTTCTTTTCCAAGCCATGATTGCAATAAGCTCAACTCTAGATGACCATTCTTTATATAAACCCTTGAACAGAGCATTGATCATCATGTAATCTTCTAGAGTCCAACACATGAACTCCAATCTTCTTCATGGACAAGATCTATAAAGATACCTTAAAGCAAACATTAGTCCATAGGGATTGTCATTAATTACCAAAACCACCCATGGGGCAACACATGCCCTTTCAGAAACTTCCTTAGTGAGCTGATCTACCCTTTCAAACAAAGAGTCTTGTTTTTCAAACTTAGATATAAATTCCTTATTAAGCTCCTTTTGAGTAGATATAAATGATCTAATGGTGTTTTCCAAATCACTAGAAACATTACCACTAGTAGTATATTTGTTTGGCACATATGGGGGTTTATTATAAGAGTTATAATTGTTGTTACCATACCCATTATTACCATAGTTCCTAATGAAGTTGACATCAATATTTTCAGGATTATTACCAACTAGTTCTTGCAAAGGCACATTTTCAATATTTTGTTTATTAATGAAAGCAAGAATAGTATCCATTTTAGATGACAAATCATTTGTTTCTTCTATGGAGTTCACTTTCTTAGAAGGATTAGGTGCTCTATCAGTATGCCATTGACTATAGTTTTGCAAAATGCTTTCCAATATGTTCTTAGTTTCTACTATAGTTTTTCCCATAAAAGCACCTCCAGCAGCAGAATCAAGGATATTTCTAGACATGTAATTTAGACCATTGTAAAAAGAGTGTAATATGGTCCATTCGTTGACCCCATGTGATGGACAAGTTCTAAGCATAAGTTTAATCCTATCCCAAGCCATAGTAACATGTTCGTTTTCATTTTGCCTAAAAAAAAGAATGTTGTTTCTATTTTGCAAAATTTTAACAGGAGGATAGTATTTCTTAATGAAAGCTTCTTTTAAATCATCCCAAGTTTTAATGCTATTAATAGGTAATAAATGCAGCCACTCTTTAGCTTTTCCTCTAAGTGAGAAAGGAAATAACTTCAGTTTTAGAATATCACTTTCCACATTTTTAAATTTCTGCATGTCACATATTTCAACAAAATCATGAAGATGCATAGAGGCATCCTCCATAGCACTACCGCCAAATTGTTCCCTAGTTATCAAGTTCAACAAACTAGGACTTACGTCATAACTCTCAGCATTTATCTTAGGTGTAGCAATGGGCCTAGCAATAAATTGATCATTTGGAGTGTTTGTGTAATCACACAACTTAGTTCTTTCTCCCATTTTAGCAAGTTTTTATGTGTTTTTTAATTTTTTATGCAAAACTGAAAATAAATATGCAAACTGAACTTAAAAATGCAGGACAATGATAAAACAAGATAAATTGCTTTGAAGGTAAAGATGGATAAGATGATGCTCACGTAGGTGCAACCTCCCCAAGCTTAGGTGTTAGCACAAGTTGGTGATGAAGTTGACTTGGTGAGATATCCTTGGATAAACCTTTCAGCAATGATTCCCCGGCAACGGCGCCAGAAAACAGTCTTGATACCCAATGATGCTACTATGATGGGCACGTAGTTGACGAAGGAATCTTGATGCGGTGTTGCTTCTTCGCTCCCCGGCAACGGCGCCAGAAAACAGTCTTGATGGCGTGTAGTTGACGGGAAAAATATTCTGCAGGAAGCTTCGTATCTTCCCCTGCTACGGCGCCAGAAAGCACTCTTGATGGCCCTTCACGTAGTTACCTGCGTGAAAAGTAAATGGGTTAGGTTGAGACTCCAAGTGCAGAGTGTGTAGTAAGTGAAAGACGTGTTTTCCCCACGAGGGTGACTCGAGGGTTTAATATCGAACTCTCGGGAATCAGTAGTGAAGATTTATCTTTCCTATCCTTCTTTTGGTTACCTACAAAATAAAGTAAATGTTTTGGTCCTCAATCTCACCTAGTGGTTGTCAAGTACAAGGTGTGAGAATGATATCAAGATAATATGCAATGCAAACAAGAAATAAATATGCAATGGTGGTAAATAAATATGCAAGGATGGTGGTAGCAATGATAAATGATATTTTTGGGTTTTTTATGATGAATGCAAGATGTAAAAGTGTTTTTGTATTTTCGGATTTTTAAATGGCAGAAAATGGAAAATGGTAAAAGTTGTTGGAAAGGTGTTTCTTATGATTAAAAATGGACCGGGGTTCATGGTTTCACAAATGCACTCTCTCTTTAATAAAGTGGTAGACAATGGAACACTAGAGTTGACATATGAAATTGCAACACAACAGTTTAATGACAAGTTATAATTATATGGGCATCACATCCTAACATAGAGACCTTTTGGTTATTAGTCTCTCTTATACTCCACCAAGATGCGAACTAAATCATAACACCTCAGTAATTAAGATACCTCAGAGTATAGCAATAAGTATCATGACATGAAGTTAAAATAAGAACATGCTAGATCTAGTCATGGAGTAGTGGCAATGGTCACACCCACATTTCCGGTAGCATGGTATTTCTTTTTATCCCTAGTGAGGCAACAAAGTAAGGTCAAACAGCCAAGTGGATCGCAGAACTTTCTCTCACGTTCACTGCACTAGACACCCCCCGTTACTCCAACTAATGCACACGTTCCCCCTCACACGCTCTCATAAACATACTTGATCATAACAAGTAAATAAGAACGGGGTACATAATATGCATCTACTTTCATAACTGAAACAAAACCATTGCAATCTCAAACATATATTAACTCATAAAAAGATCCACCACAAAGGTATTACATAGATGACCGTAATCATGTTCAGCAGCTCATACGGTACTAATTAGTGAAGCTCGAGAGAGAGAGAGATACATAAGTTACTTCCACAAACCCATAGTCCAGAGGTGGACTACTCCCTCTTCATCATGGAGACGGTGGAGAAGTCGTTGGAGAAGATGGAGACCACGCCGGCAGCGCCCCGCCGGAGTTTTCCCCCTCCAATCTGCAACTCTAGGTCTCTGTTTCGGTGTTTCTGTGTTTCTGCGGCGCTCCTTCCAGAGAACGTCGGGAGACTATTTTTATAGGCGTTTTTAGGTCAAAACGGAGTCGGTGGAGGAAAGATCGACGGCAGCGGAGCGTCGAGGCCCAAATTGGGGGGTCCCACGCGGCCCCCACCTCTTTTGGCCCTCGGGGCTCCGTTTGTTCGCTTCCTTCGCCCCCAAGTCTTCTTCCTTCCAAATATTGACGCTCGTAAATTTGCAGGTGATTTGGACGTCGTTTGGGTCCCTGAAACATTAAAGGAAAGAAATAGGGTTTTCTGTCTGTGCAGGGTTAATTCCATAAAAATAGGAAACATGTCAAATATTCCCAAAATCATTATAAAACAGTGATATAACCCTTATATGATGCAAATATGACTGGAATATAAGTAAAAATAATGCAAAGTTCATGTATGCATTTTACATGCATCAGGGTGCCACCCCAAACCCTAGGCGCCGGCCCCACATGGGTCTTGGGGCCCACTCGGGTAGGTAGGAGGGGCGCCTCCCTTCCTTGCCCATGCGCTGGCCCACCACCACCGTTGGGTGGTGCGGCTGCCATGTGGGCCCCGAAGGCCCATGTGGCAGCCCTCATTGTGGATCTTTTGCCTTTTTAATTTCTTTATTATATTTTTTCCTTTAATTATTCTATCTAATTAATTCCAAACTTAATATTTCCTTCAACAGAAAATTCCCATAATTCATTTCTTATCATATAAATCTATTTATATGATCCGGGACACCCAGTGTCCGCATACAAAATATCTGGATAAATATTTTCTCCTTATATAAACCATCGAAATAAATCCGACAGTAATAGAAACAATTCCTATTACCCTCAGACATCCAATGTCTGCATATTTAATCTCTCCTCTGTATATAAGATATATCGATCACGCAGAAACACTATTCCGGTGATACTCTCTCTATGTTCCAGACCAATCATTATACACGTGTGTGACTCCTACTGGTTCGATAACGAGTAGCTATGATTAGAAGTACCTATCTAATTAACAGTCAATGTTAGGACCATAGACGCCCGCATCGACCATTACCGTTAGATGAAGATACTCTGTTGAACCTATTGGCTATTTAATATATCATTCCCATTACTCACGATACTGAACTTTACCCGAGATTAGGTATTCCGATATTTCCATGAATCGATTCTTGATTCACTATATATTTGTCTATCTCGTTAACCGGCAAGTATCCTTTTACTCGTTCCCGTATTACGATATCCCACATGATGTATCATCATCATGCATTGTCCGCAGAACATATTGGATATCTCTCATACTAAGTGGGCCCAGGATGTATCTCTCCTTTGACATAGGAGTAATTCCCATCTATGAATACTAAGATTAATACACACCTTCCGAATTACCCATCGACTTCCTTTTTAATCACCCAGTTTACGGCGTGATGTTTGACAGCACCAAAGTAACACTTCATGAATGTATAACCTTAAGAACTTCATGGTTCAAGGACATATTATATAATAATCTTGTTGTGATATGTCACTAAGAAAAAAGTCACTATAAAGGAATCTCTTAGCATATCAATGACTGCATATCAATGACTTGGGTCTAACCAGCCATATTGTTTCCACCAACAATATGCTACTCATTGATGCTGACATAAACTATGTCCATGACTAGAAAAGCACGTCATCTTGCATTCAACAAATTGGTCCTTGGATGAGACCAGGGTATCAATAAATTGTTCATGTTAACTACACGTGCGTGTGAACTTTCCTCTGAATCTCACATTCAGGAGCCACGGTAGTTATAGCATAGAAACATAAAACATAATTATGAATCAAATGTATAATTATCATTGCCTTTTGGTCATACATCCAACAGCCACTAACCTAGGTTGTCATTGAAACTGAAGTGGGGCGACAGCAAGAGGAGCCACGGCTGGATTTTGTGTCGGCAGCAAAGTCATAGCAGGAACTTGGGTCGTACCTATGCCATGGCATAGAATTGTGCCGTGGCAGGCTACCCCGGCACCACGGCAGGAAAAATCCTTACCGCGACCCGCAAGCCTGACAGTCTAGCGACAGTAGCAGCTCCTCCTCCTTGCTATTGAGCGCCGGAGATCACACCACCTATTCTCGCGTGAACGCCCGCAGCTGCACCCCTGCCAGAGCACCCTTCTCGCTAGCCGAGTGGTAGGCATACAAAATTTCTCCCGCACTTGGACGACGACCTCCACTGCCATTTCCACCTCTACCTCGTTGATTATAGCGATAGTGACGACCACC
The DNA here is from genome assembly GCA_947311845.1 of Poa pratensis. Lineage (NCBI taxonomy): Eukaryota > Viridiplantae > Streptophyta > Magnoliopsida > Poales > Poaceae > Poa > Poa pratensis. Next base: position 31,013,209 of record CAMZMU010000057.1, on the reverse strand, counting down.
GCCACCACCATGCACATGACGACCTCCTTGATTTCCGAACGCAGTGTCGGGGTGAAAAACCTCTATAGCCATTGTCGTTAAACAGGCCATTGAAGTGACCCTGCTCGGGGTAGTCTCCGCCACCACCACCCTCGAACTGGTCACCACCAAAGCCACCTCCCGCAAGCCCACTCCGACCACGAGCCGTCGGGTTGTTGAAACCTCCCCCCCCCCCCCCCCTGAGTAGGTATCCGGGTCCCAGCAAGTGTTGCGGAGCGCCTGCAGGTCGCGGATGGTGGCGGCCACCCATGCCACCACCGCCTCGGTTTTCCGTTGTCGTGGCATCGACAACATGATCGCTGTGGACAAGATCAACATGGAAAATTAGAGGATCTGGCACAAAAGCCGATTTTTTTTTGAAAATCCTAAGGGACGTCGTGCACCACATGAGGTATACCATATCGTCGGGGGTGGACGGGCACATATATAATCCTTGGCCCGAAAGGCCAGGCAACTTCGGGGCTTAGCAACATAGAACATCAGAGGGGCCCATTCAGCCCGCAAAATGATGACATGATTTTGAAAAATAACGCTTCACACAACGCGTGATCCGAGATCTCGCCGGAGAGGGCTTGGACTGTGAGGAACTCACCTGCAGGGAAGACGACCCAACCCGGCCGTTGAACCGATTTCTTCACCGTCGTTTGGTAACCATGATCCATTCACTTGCGTCAAACAAATCTAGGAGAAAGGTAGTGGGCGACAGAACTGGGTTGGCTGGCGACGGAAGCTCCCTCTCCTTCTTTGGCCTCAAAGCGATGCTTGCAACAGCCTCACCTTCACCGAAAGAGGACAAAGAGAATGAGAGCTTACTATTAGCATGTCTCCTCCGTGGTTTCTTCCTCCTCCTGACTTACGATCCCTACCCGGTATTTCCACCAGGGAACGGCAAAGGTAGGACTCTAAACTTGTGCTTTGGCAATAGTTGAGGGAACCTAGCATTTATGTTTTATTTTCGAATCCAATGACCACACATGTTTGATATAATACTAAACTCGGCCAATAGTTCAACGTACCGAAACTAGATATTTTTGTACATCATTATGGAGATTTAATTTTGTAGTTACATGGGCAGGCTCGTTGACACGGAATATACCGAGATTATAGTTTGCATGCATACATTATTTTCCAGAAGAAGGTGGATAACTGGATATGGAGAATCTGCAACTGAAGACCTATCAAAGCATCGGCCATTAAAAAGGGAGGCAAACTTGACGAATATTCCTTCTACATGCTGAGCCATCTCATTCATAAATAGCAGAATGATTGAAGGACCTCATTCCACCAACCATCACCATAACGGATAGGACTAAAACGTACCGGTATTTCAGTTTAGATACAGTTTTCTCGTAGACATATATAAGCACTCATTACCTTTACTAGAAAGAGTTCGAATTTGGAGTCAAATACCCTCATGTTCTATTGACCCATTTGACAATAGACTCTTTTCCTGTCCTCTTGCAAGGTTACTTGACATCTTCGATAGCTCTAACAATATGTTACTCAACTCCTTGCTGATACTTGGCTGACCTACTGGCTACTGCATGTTCTGTGAATTAGTCATTCTCTTCATTTTGTTGAACCCGATCTCCGGTCATTCAGAAGTAAAGTAATAACTAGCATACAAATTACACTTAGCTAATCTTATGTGCTACACGTGCGATCTGATACATGCATGCACCTCTCAGCCGATCCAAGTGCCGATCTACCTCATCATATATAAACATATATAGTTGACAGCTAAGTTCATGTGCTGCTAGCTGCAACGCGGTTACGTGTACTACGTACATAATTTGACCCAGTTACTGGCTTACCTTGAGGATCAAAGTTTTCCAAGTCTGTCTCTGGTGAAGATATCTGGTTAGTAAACATATCCCAGCTTGCACGTCGCGCACTCATTCACCAGAACGATCCCAGAGTTTTCTTCAGAAAATCTCGGGCATGTTACCAAAGCGGTTACTGATCGATCCTCACTTTTTATCCGCGCTATATTCTCGATCATATGCATGTGATCTGTCAGCTGCCTGCTTCCATGAGCATACATGAGAACGTGCTACCTAATAATCGTCTGTTCACAGCAAATTTACCAAATCAGATATAGCAGTGCATCAGAAAGTACAGTTAGTATTTTCTCCATAGAATTTAATTAGCCTTAGCACTGACCTGGAGTTCTGGACCATTTCAAAGGATGGTTACAGTCTAGCTAGCATCCAGAACAGACTAGTAGTCATTTTTTCCTTGAGTAATGTCATTTTCCTGCTCGGTGATTACCAACTGGAAGCGTGTGTGCGTCACCATCCGTAACAGAATATTCCTTCTGCATGCTGAGCCATCTCATTCATGCAGAATGGTTGAAGGACCTCATTCCACCAACCATCACCATAACGGATAGGACTAAAACGTACCGGTATTTCAGTTTAGATACAGTTTTCTCGTAGACATATATAAACACTCAATACCTTTACTAGAAAGAGTTCGAATTTGTAGTCAAATACCCTCATGTTCTATTGACCCATTTGACAATAGACTCTTTTCCTGTCCTCTTTGCAAGGTTATTTGACATCTTCGATAGCTCTAACAATATATCCTTGCTACTTGGCTGACCTACTGGCTACTGCATGTTCTGTCAGCTGCCTGCTTCCATGAGCATACATGAGAACGTGCTACCTAATAATCGTCTGTTCACAGCAAATTTACCAAATCAGATATAGCAGTGCATCAGAAAGTACAGTTAGTATTTTCTACCATAGAATTAATTAGCCTTAGCACTGATCTGGAGTTCTGGACCATTTCAAAGGATGGTTACAGTCTAGCTAGCATGCAGAACAGACTAGACTAGTAGTCATTTTTTTTTCCTTGAGTAATGTCATTTTCCTGCTCGGTGATTACCAACTGGAAGCGTGTGTGCGTCACCATCCGTAACTAGCGAAAGTCAATCAACCGGGAGTCTACTCTGATGTAGCTTGTGACTTTGTGTCAAGCACGAGAAAAACATATGCTAGGTCCAGGTTAACATTTGGGTCAAATGTCCGCAGGAGAAATTCTTTGATGTGTTTGTTCTCAAGCATATAATTAACAACGACGTACGCCTACGCACATATACATCGTAGTCCCCAAAATTTGGACCGTCAAACACGTACCTTGAAGAATAATTTTCTCGCCGAGATCGACCCATATGAAATGCAAATCGCGACTTCGCATTTTGAGAAACCGGAGCACGGTTTTGTATCCATGCGTGGAAATTTAAACCGTCTGTACATTTCGCATGATGAATTTATTGGAACTTTCTAAAATCCATTACATCTCGATGGTCTTCGTTCTGATGCGCACGTTGACTAGAAACGGATGGTAGTATATTCGTGACGACTTCGGGGTCAATACGATATGCATTTTTAAACGGAAAAAGACTGGTCTGCAGGTGCTATTTCGCACTCACGGAATATGGCCACTGTTTGACTCCCGTGACGGTCCAGCCCTACTATCAAGAGAAGGACATCGATCATCATCATATATATCAATCAAGATTCTAAAATCCAAACTAAGAAGGCATTATTGCAGCTAACAAATCATGTTGGGTTGTTAGTGAGAAAGCATGCCATCAACTCTCCACACTAGTCACGCTACCTGAGCATGCAACACTGGCCACCCCCGCTGATTAATTATACTAGGGGTCCAGAAGACTGTTCGTTCAGTGTTCTCATCGTTATGTCCAGAATTCCAGATTATTCAACGTCTTAGACTTCGTGTTAATTTCTCTGCAGGCTGAAGACACACACGATTACGGACCATATTTTATACTGGTGTTCGTCGTCTCGTTCCGCAAGAAACGATGAACGACGCAACGTAAGTACGTACGTGGCCCGGCCAAGAACTACTCAGATATACTGTACTTTGAATGTTTTTGTATAGGACTCGACGCCTCAACGGTAGCTGCCAGCTAGTACGTGACGTTGAACCTAGCTAAACCCCCAATTTAGAGCTGAGCGAGACCCATGCACGTGTCAAAATTAACCACCAGCGGGCAGCACTTATTTTTTTTCAGTGCAATTTTGCTCGTTCTACGTGATTAGTCATCCAAATAAGTTCTTACTTGTATCCACCAACTATTTTTGCCAAATATTAGCGATTGGTTACATGATATCGATAACAAGTATAGAATTCTTATTAGAGTGGGAGCGCTAGCCATTATTTGGTCGCTTTGGCTATGAATAAATGATAAGATTTTTTACGATAAAAATATTGCGTTTGTGACCCAGGCTCATTGACATTTCAAGATTGGTGCCAAATGATTTGCAATTTAGACATGTACCTAGTACACAATCCCATCCATATCGAGCCAAAGATGTACATGTACACCTCGATGTTGCCCATCTCCCTCCCCTCCCATCTCGTTTGGTCTCATCGGGCTCAATGATGTCCCTCTCCCTCTCGTCTCGGGCCCTCCCCCTCCCATTGAACATGGCGTCCCACCAGACTTCGACCGAGCTGTGGAGGCGTTCGGATATGAGGAGCTGCCGGGTGGGCAGCTGAACAAAACAACACTCCACTTTAAGACAGATTTCATCTTGTAGCATGAACGAGAACCTTCTCCCTGAACAATTAACAAAACACTTTGCATTTTCTTTCTACTCTTTGTGTCTCCCCGGGCGCGCGCGTGCCTATGAGGTATTCTTAACCGTTGATTAGGACTTGGTGCTGCCTTGACCGGCCAGTTCCATGCATCACCCCATGCGTCACAGTGCAATCACTCTTCATCAGAGAGTGAGCTCGAGCTACTCAACCTGCAGCCATGTGAGTGACGGCGTACTTACGTACTGCATGAGCTCGATGATCTAGACGCGTTTTTCGGTAACCACTACACGTCCCGAGCGTATCTCTACTAGCTTCGGTCTCACAGATTAATTACGATTATGTCTTGACAAGTTGACATGGAGTATAGTTTATCATTAGCAGGTATACTCCCTCTCGTGGATTTTGATTCAATCAGGCTGCAAAGGGAAATGAAGGGTTAGCTACGTTGGGGAGGTTACCAGTGATTACGCCAAGAGTGGACTTGTCGTTCGGCCGTTTCCGTGCTGCTTCCCCGTAGGTTCCCTAGTCGTCCTAGGCTAGCTCTATAAATTCTGGGCGTGACACGGCGCGGCACTGACAAAACCCGATCGACACCGGAAAGTGAGTGAGTAGTGCAAATTAAGAGCGAGCAAAGAGACTCGATCGATATGGCGCTGGACACCTCGGCCGCCGTGATGCTGGAGCTGATGACGATGGGGCAGCAGTCCGCGGCGTACCTCGGGGAGCTGCTCATGGCCGCGTCGCCGCCCATGGCCGCGGAGCGCGGCCAGGCGCTCACCGCAGAGATCCTCCGCTGCTGCGACCGCGTGATCGCCGCGATCAGCAGGGCCGGCGCCACCGGCAAGAAGAGGAAGGCGATGGTCGAACCTGGAGTGGCCACGCCGACCAAAAGGAGGGCGCGTGGTGCGGAGGCGCATCGGGAGGTCCAGAGCGGGACGACGGCGGACGGGTTCGTGTGGAGAAAGTACGGCCAAAAGGACATCAACGGAAGCAAGCACCCGAGGTACGCACGTCGTCAGTCGTCGCACTGAGTAAAAATGCGTTGCATTTTGCACACGGCTGATCGATCGGTCAGAGCGGGGCCTCACTCACGTACGCTCATTTGCTGCAGGTTCTACTACCGCTGCGCGTACAGCGCCGAGGGCTGCCGCGCGACACGGCGGGTGCAGCAGTCGCAGGAGGAGCCGGCGGCGTTCGTGATCGCCTACTACGGCGAGCACACGTGCGGAGGAGGAGACGCGAGGTGCCAGCAAGGACCGGCGCCGGTGCACCCTGCCGTCCTCGACTTCGCCTCAAACGCTCACCAAGCCGGCGCCATGGATCGGTATCGGAACGGGGACTCGTCACCTCTGCCGATGCCCTTGCTCGTCGCCGAGCAGAGTGGGAACCGCCATTTCCAGTAACCCGGTGGGACTACGTCGCGGGGACAGTGGTCATCGTCGTGCTCCTCCTCCTCGTCGGAAGTGGAGCTAGGCACTTTTCCTGTGCTGGAGTTTCTGGACGGCAGCCTCGGATGGGAATCCGTCGCAAACTACCTTGGTTTCGGTGATCTCCCGCATATCGCGATGCCTCAGTAGCATCTCTGTTTAAAATAGCGGGCTATTTTGTTTAGCGCCGGCGATTTGAGAAGCTACAAAAGGCTATAGCCGGGCTATAGCGCAGCTATGGCCTTATAGCCGCTTTGCTAAATAATGGGAAAAAATCATATTTGGGCAGCATATATTTGTATATATATCAATAATTCACATATGCATAACATATTAAAAGTTCTGGACATGGTTCTGTCCATATATTACAAGAGTAAGTAGCATAATTCAGAACATAGTTCTGTCCAAATATTAGCACATTTTGCCCAAGCTGGCCTGAGCATATTTGGCCTGAGAGGGACAGGACAAATTTTGGTCCAAATTTTTTGGATCCCCCGAGCGGGAATATAGCCGCTAAGGGGCTAAATTGGGGCTAAATTCCTATAGCCGGGCTATTAGCCGCTATTACCTTTATAGCCTACGAAGGCCTTATCTATAGCGCGGAGCCTCTCGCAAGGCTATAGCCGGGCTATAGCCGGGTGATAGCCGGCTATTTAAAACAGAGAGTAGCATCGATCTCGTGCGCTGTTTGGTCCACTGATAAGATCTGGAGTACGTTGGCTTCTGCAGTAGTAGTTTGCGATGCTTGCAACAGCCTCACCTTCACCGAAAGAGGACAAAGAGAATGAGGGCTTACCATTAGCATGTCTCCTCCGTAGTTTCTTCCTCCTCCTGACTTACGGGCCCTACCCGGTATTTCCACCAGGGAACGGCAAAGGTAGGACTCTAAATTTATGCTTTGGCAATAGTTGAGGGACCTAGCATTTATGTTTTATTTTCAAATCCTAATGACCACACATGTTTGATATAATACTAAACTCGGGCAATAGTTCAACGTACCGAAACTAGATATTTTTGTACATCATTATAGAGATTTATTTCTGTAGTTATATGGACAAGCTCGTTGACACGGAATATACCGAGATTATAATTTCCATGCATACATTATTTTCCAGAAGAAGGTGGATATGGAGAATCTGCAACCGAAGACCTATCAAAGCATCGGCCATTAGAAAGGGAGGCAAACTTGAAGAATATTCCTTCTACATGCTGAGCCATCGCATTCATGCAGAATGATTGAAGGACCTCATTCCACCAACCATCACCATAACGGATAGGACTAAAACGTACCGGTATTTCAGTTTAGATACAGTTTTCTCGTAGACATATATAAGACCTTTACTAGAAAGAGTTCGAATTTGGAGTCAAATACCCTCATGTTCTATTGACCCATTTGACAATAGACTCTTTTCCTGTCCTCTTGCAAGGTTACTTGACATCTTCGATAGCTCTAACAATATGTTACTCAACTCCTTGCTGATACTTGGCTGACCTACTGGCTACTGCATGTTCTGTGAATTAGTCATTTTCTTCATTTTGTTGAACCCGATCTCCGGTCATTCAGAAGTAAAGTAATAACTAGCATACAAATTACACTTAGCTAATCTTATGTGCTACACGTGCGATCTGATACATGCATGCACCTCTCAGCCGATCCAAGTGCCGATCTACCTCATCATATATAAACATATATAGTTGACAGCTAAGTTCATGTGCTGCTAGCTGCAACGCGGTTACGTGTACTACGTACATAATTTGACCATCAGTTACTAGCTTACCTTGAGGATGAAAGTTTTCCACGTCTGTCTCTGGTGAAGATATATGGTTAGTAAACATATCCCAGCTTGCACGTCGTGCACTCATTCACCAGAACGATCCCAGAGTTTTCTTCAGAAAATCTCGGGCATGTTACCAAAGCGGTCACTGATCGATCCTCACTTTTTATCCGCACTATATTCTCGATCATATGCATGTGATCCGCCAGCTGCCTGCTTCCATGAGCATACATGAGAACGTGCTACCTAATAATCGTCTGTTCACAGCAAATTTACCAAATCAGATATAGCAGTGCATCAGAAAGTACAGTTAGTATTTTCTGCCATAGAATTAATTAGCCTTAGCACTGATCTGGAGTTCTGGACCATTTCAAAGGATGGTTACAGTCTAGCTAGCATGCAGAACAGACTAGACTAGTAGTCATTTTTTCCTTGAGTAATGTCATTTTCCTGCTCGGTGATTACCAACTGGAAGCGTGTGTGCGTCACCATCCGTAACTAGCGAAAGTCAATCAACCGGGAGTCTACTCTGATGTAGTCTTGTGACTTTGTGAGCAGAAAAAACATATGCTAGGTCCAGGTTAACATTTGGGTCAAACGTCCGCAGGAGAAATTCTTTGATGTGTTTGTTCTCAAGCATATAATTAACAAGGACGTACGCCTACGTACATATACATCGTAGTCCCCAAAATTTGGACCGGTCAAACACGTACCTTGAAGAATAATTTTCTCGCCGAGATCGACCCATATGAAATGCAAATCGCGACTTGGCATTTTGAGAAACCGGAGCACGGTTTTGTATCCATGCGTGGAAATTTAAACCGTTTGTTCATTTCGCATGATGATGAATTTATTGGAACTTTCTAAAATCCGTTACATCTCGATGGTCTTCGTTCTGATGCGCAGGTTGACTAGAAACGGATGGTAGTATATTCGTGACGACTTCGGGGTCAATACGACATGCATTTTTAAACGGAAAAGGTCTGGTCTGGTGCTATTTCGCACTCACGGAATATGGCCACTGTTTGACTCCCGTGACAGTCCAGCCCTATCAAGAGAAGGACATCATCGTATGTATCATTATCAAGATTCTAAAATCCAAACTAAGAAGGCATTATTGCAGCTAGCAAATCATGTTGGGTAGTTAGTGAGAAAGCATGGCCTCAACTCTCCACACTAGCTCGGACCGTATGTCCTAGTCACGCTACCTGAGCATGCAACACATGTTGGGTAGTTAGGGGTCCGGAAGACTGTTCGTTCAGTGTTCTCATCGTTATGTCCAGAATTCCAGATTATTCAACGTCTTAGACTTCGTGTTTCTCTGCAGGCTGAAAAGGCACATATGAATATATGGAAGGCTATTTTACGGTACATCCTACTACACATTTTTGTGTGTAGTATATGACAGATCGAACGGTTAAAATTGATTGGACCGGAGTTGGGCCCAAGGACAACTTGGTACTTTCCAACACAGGCAGAAAATGTATTAGTAAATCTAATTAATATGTATCGCACACCTCTCTTTTCTCGCGTTTTCCATCCGCCTCTTCTTCTCCAAGATTACAGCCTCTTATTCTCCAGATTATGCCGCGAAATTAAGCTGCCTCTCCAACGATCTATTCGTGCGGCCACCGAAGCCAGTTGACCCTCGTGATCAAAGACCCTGTTGCTCCCTCCGCTTCTGTTGTCAATCAGTTAGTGGTTCTATAGATTGATACACGAACTTAGAAAACTGAACAGTTTCCACTGCTAGCTTTGAATACTGGCTTAGATTGCATACACGGACCTGCAGCTTTGTATACTGGCTAGTTTACAGATTGCATACCCCAACCTCCGTCGAAGAACTAATCGAATCAACGTCCACACTCTATCATCGCGCCACCGCCATCGCTCCATTCGGTCGCCCAGCTCCATGTGCAGAGGTGCAGCAAGGACGGCAGTACTCGTCTGGTGGTCGACTGGCCGGAGAGCCATCACCGATTTCTTCCGCCGGTAGAGCATGCGCCGCACAGTTTCGCCGACATGTCGCTGCAGCTCGCGCACCTTGCCGGCACCGAGCTTAGGTGTGTCACCATTGCGGGTGACGTGACGACGCTGTGGTCCGCCACAGGGGCTTAATCTGCCGGCCGGTGAAGGGGGTTGCTGCGGGATGTTTTTAACACTAGTGATCTGCTCAAAATGTCCCTCGGGATAAAATATACTACAGAAAATATGGAGTAGTATTTCAAATCTGGTCCGTTGGATCCTGTCGAATGAATGGCCTGTATTGATTTGATGTACCGTAAAGCAATTCCCCAAATTTAGAGCTGAGCAAGACCCATGCATGCACGTGTCAAATTAACCACCAGACGAATCTAGCTAGGGGTACACTTGCATTTTCTATTCATTGCGTCTCTCACCGGGCGCGCTTGTGTGTATGAGGTTTTATTAACCGTTGATTAGGACTTGACCGGCGCGATGCATCACTCCATGCGTCACAGTGTCAATCACTCTTCATCAGAGAGTGAGCTCGAGCTACTCAACCTGCAGCCATGTGAGTGACGGCGTACTTACGTACTGCATGAGCTCGATGATCTAGACGCGTTTTTCGGTAACCACTACACGTCGCCCTCGATCGTACTCGGACTCCGGGCCCCACGGCCCGAGCGTATCTCTACTAGCTTCGGTCTCACAGATTAACTACGATTATGTCTTGACAAGTTGACATGGAGTATAGTTTATCATTATCAGGTATACTCCCTCTCGTGGATTTTGATTCAATCAGGCTGCAAACACTGGTGGAGACAGGGCCTTCTGCGGTCCGTGAGGGCTTTAGTCCCGGTTCGCGAACCGGGACAAGATAAGCGGGACTAAAGAGCAAACCTTTAGTCCCGGGCCAGTTACCAGCCAGGACTAAAGGTCCTCCACGTGGCCGCCTGCGGGGCGCGCTGGGGCAACCTCTTTAGTCCCGGCTCGTATAACGGGCCGCGACTAAAGGGGTAATTTTGTTTTCTTTATTTATTTATTTAGGATTTAGGGTTTAGGGTTTATTTGTTTTCTTTTATTTTCTTTCTTCGAGCATACAAAGATAATTGTTTTCTTTTAGCGGTATTTCTACGCTACCACATATCGTACACGTTCGTGCATATATATAAAATAACTTGTCTTACGATCGAGCATATACAAATATATACAATTTTGATAGTTACATGGAGATCACAATTACCGGGACTAGAGTCCGTCTATTCGATTACACGGCCGGGGATCATCAGTAGCGCCTATTCACACTAAATTCTCCGGCGTCGTCTACCATCTCTTTTATCAAAAATCCCGCCAGTTCCTCTGCAATTCCTAGTAGGCATTGCTCTGGTAGGAGCCGATCCCGCATTCTCTCGAACTATATAAGAAAAGGAGATCAATATGAACATCAATCATGATAACAAAAATTGACGGTAATAAAATAATGTTGTGAATGTATTGCTTACGTCGAGTCTATAATCATTGTGCTCAGTGGTAAACGTGCGAATGAACTCGCAAACGCAGTATCCACATAGATTCGTCCCCGGTGGCTGCCTCGCGCACTTTACGAGAATAGAATTCAATCAAAATAATAATCTAGCATCATAATTGTATTGAAACTAGAATTAAAGATATGCGCGGACATATCTCGTACTAATTACCGTGACCGGAGTAAACGTCAGCTTCTCACTAAAGGAACCCGTCACCACACTCCTGAACAGGTTCCAAACCCTGCCCGGCAAAGAAAATGAATTAATGAATGAGTTATTCATTACCTGATATCTCATGAAATCAACAAAGAGACCGATATAGCGCGAAAATTACCTCTGGAGCATGTCCTGCATGTCGCGGAACTCTTCCAGGTGTCTCTTTAATGGGTCCATGACTTCAACTATTCCCTTATCAACTTGAATGTCTAGCAGAATCCAGTGGAACCTGCACACGTTTATATATACGTCGGTAACTCATCAATTACACTTAACATCGAGTAAGCAAAAGTAAATGTGTACAACAGAGTAAGACCCTCACTGGAAGTTGTAAGGAAACAGTATGTGGTGACATAAATGTTGCTCCATTAGAAACCTTAGAAGGTTATCCGCCGTCTCGTCGGGTTTCGTCGTTAGCGAATATATATTTACTTTATCTGGGTCAATGAACCCAACACTATAGATCTTTCTTTTATATTCCCGGATCTTCATTCTGCATAATAGAGTACAAAAGGATATAATGAGGATAATTACATGCAATGAACTGAACAACTGAAAAACTGAACAACTTATATGTAGACAATGAATTCAACAACTTACAGACAATAGCAACTCAAGAGAGTTTTGTCGAGGGCGTCGAAATTGTATAACTGGAAGATTTCTGAAAAGTCAACATGGACCTCTTCGGGTCGGAAGAAGTACTCATGTGGGACTTTCGCCACGATCATTGTTCTGCCCCCCCCCCCCCCACCACACTCAAGTACCAGTCATGCAAATTCCGCATATGTGTTGGCAGTTGTTCCAACTTCTCTTTACTGACCAAAGGCTTCCCTGGGACATATGTAGGAACAACATCAGCCTTGGATAACTTGTCGTCTTGGGAACCTAGTAATTCAGCAACAGTCACACCATAGCGGCCGCCAACTTCGCAGCTTCTTCCATATCCTGCTGCGGCACCTGGGGAACGTTTTCGGATAACACCTTGAGTGATGGGATCGATTGTTTGGCCTGTTCTCCGAGCTGGGGAACGTCCCTTCTGTTCCCGCTTGCACTTTTACCTGATTTGCTCCCGCTTGTACTTTTACTTGATTTGCTCTTCTCCACTTCCTTCCGAAGTGTGCGTACATAGTCATCTGGCTTATGGTGCAACTCATATTGCGATTTTGTGTTCATAAAATCACGTGCCCACGCTTTTTGCTTCTCGGTGTATACCGGGGCGGGCTTGGGTTTCATCTTTGCAAAATGCACATCTTTTTCGGCCATTGCGATCGCTGCGGTTTGCTCGTCAGTACGATCGTAAGATCTGATGGGAAGATTCTTATGAGGTACTCTTGGGAGGGGCGACATTTGTCGTTTTGGGCTGCTGCGTCGGTTAGGTCTCTGCGGGTTGGACTAGGTGGATCCATAGTTTCTGCAAAATGCACACAATATTATTTCAAAATGCATCAATAAAATGAGTATCAATTGTTATAAATAATTACTAAAGCAATGAATACAAGTCACTTATCTAATGTGTATCAATTGTTATCATCAATACTTTGTAATTAAAAAATTACTACAAATCTATTAAGTCACAATATATCCACTACAAATCAATTACTAAAAATTACTCTTAATATTACTCTTAATATTACTAGAATTTAATTGAGATAAAAATATACATTATAAAGTCCTATTTTAAAATGATTCGTAAAAGAAACATATAAGATTATTGAATATACCGAGGAGAACAAACACCGGAAAAGAACAACAATCAACGCATGGCATTTATGCAATGCGCAATATGTATGCATGATCAATTTAATGCATTGACATGGAGCTCTAAATCATGTTTGAAATGTTATTTGAACTCAAATTACAATTATGAGCATTTATTTAACTTAACTCCATAATTAGAGAAAATGCATTTAAGTTGTTTCCAGATATTCACCAAATTGAAATGTTCCAAAATGTTTGTATTTTGACATAAATAACTAGCATTTATTTTTCTGAACATTTTGATATATTATTCATATTTTTCTGATAAACAGATCAAAAGATATTGAATTTACAAGTTTAAATCATTTTCTGGAATTCTTTTAAATAAATTGGTCCCACATGTCAGACATTTAACAATTTCATAAATCATTTCCAAAATTAATAAAATCCTGACAGCTAGGGCCCACATGTCATAGACACAGAAGAACCACAGGCGACTCTGTCGATCCAGGATCGATCGATTCCGAGCGAATTGATCGAAATTGATCAGTGCATCAGGTAGAGGACGTCAAGGCGAGCGTTATGGTGGCGGCGCCACGACCAAATGGTCGCCGGAGCGACGGCAGCGTCCACCGGAGTGAAGCTCCGCGGCGGCGCATGGCGTGGACGTGGTACCGGACGCGATATCCTCACAAGAAGAAGAGGGAGGAGATGGAGGGCACCGGATCTCACCAGAAGCACGAAGACGGCGACGGAGCTGGTCGGAGATGGCTGGGCAGGTCGGACGGCGAGGAGCTCGTCCTCGAGCGCGGCGACCGAACTTGGGGAAGAGGAAGGTGGTGGCGTCCGGAGCAGGAGAGGACGGCGACGGAGCAGGAGAGGACGGCGACGAATCGGCCGGCGGCGCGGTGGATTTTGGCAGCCTGACGGCGTGCTCCTCTGCTCTGCCCTTCTTCTTCGATGAAATGGCTAAGTCCCAGATTGGGAACCGCTTAAGTAGTGGAGGGACCTTTAGTCGTGGCCCGTGGCTCAAACCGCGACTAAAGGGTCACGGTTTGAGCCACGGGCCGCGACTAAAGTTGTGGTGAGGGCTTTTCGCGTTCCCGCGCACAACACGGGCGTCCCGGCTGGTGAGATGGGCCGGGATAAAAGGCCAAAAAATTGCGCGGGCTAGGCCAAATAGCGTACCGTTTTTACTTTTTTTAAATCTAGCACAATTTTAAATATTTGAACATTTGAATGAAACAGTTTTTGTATACTTATGAATTTGAGAAAACTTTTAACATGAAAAGTGCTTGAATTTGAATAAGTATTCCAAATCCATTTTCTTTTTTATAAAATAATTATTCTAACTCTACAAACTATTAACCATTTTGCCATTTTGAATTAAAAAATCATTAACTTTTATCTTTTGCATATTTTTGAATCTCACTAAACTTTCAACATGAAAAGTGTTTGAATTTGAATAATTAATTCAAAACCATTTTCTGTTTTATAAAATAATTATTCTAACTTGCCACAGTGAATTGCAATACTACCTCTCCCTTATGAATCAACAACTGCGAAATGATAGTCAGTTCATATTCAGATTACTTATTCAGATGCTAAAGATCATTAGTTGGAAATGCAGAGATAAAGAATACATTTTACACGATCGTCGTCGTAGCTAGACCAGCAGTAGGGAATGACAACAATCTTGGGTAGATAGACGAACCATTTGTCCTAACCAATGATGTGGCTCAGGTTAGTCATACTCCTGCATAGGCCTATAATACTCGTCCTCGTAGTCGTCGTATACGCTGCCGTCTTCGTCGTTGTCGTCGGACGGCGCTCGCCTGGACTGGAAGTGAGGGTAGCGCAGGCGGGGGTTATCGTCGGCTGTGATGTAGTTCATGACGCTCTGGAGAGTCCGGCCACCCCACCACAGCCGACGGCCGGCCTCGTTGAAGTTCGAAGGAGGCGGGCCGTCCTCCTCGTACCTGGCGAGCGCCCACTCACGCCGATTGATGAAGAAGGCGTCCCAAGTCGGGCGGTAGTCGGGATCCCAACGGGGATCCATCCGCTGCTCCGGAGTGAGCTCGAGGTAGTAGTGGTTCGTGATGGCCGCCCGGCGCGCCAAACCTTGAGGGACAGGACGGACCGGCACGCCTCCGGTGCTCAGCCTCCAACCAGCGGGGACGTCGTAGCCGGGCGGGCAGGGGTAGTTCAAGGCGCAAAGCGCCTCCGCCTCCGAGTAGGTTAGAGTGGGTACGGTGGAAGCCATGGGAGAGTGATGAGGTTGCAGATATGAGTTTAGATGTGCTATGCCAATGGAGGCCATGACTACATATATATAGTGAGAAATGGCGGGAAGATGGAGGCGGGAAGCGGTGGAAAGCGCGGGAAGAAATAAGGCGGGAAGAAACAGACCTTTAGTCCCTGTTCGAGCCACCAACCGGGACTAAAGGGGCTTATTTGTTTCCGCGCAATTTTACCAACCGAGACTAAAGGTAATCCCACCAATAAGGAAGAAGCACACGGATCGTGTGTTTCTTTCGAGCGCTTGTGAGCCGTTGGATCAGGGGTGTGTTTCTTTTGAGGCCTTGTGAGCCGTTGGATCCATAGTTTCTGTAAAATGCACACAATATTATTTCAAAATGCATAATATTATCATCTATAAAATTCCATCTATAAAATTGCATCTATAAAATTGCTTGGAAATGCTAAAGATCTTGGAGAATGCAGAGATTGTGTTGGTAAAACTGCAGCTTATTTGAAGCTTCTTGACAATACACATTGGAAATACACATTCATTATTATTACACATGCTCCTTACATAAAGGTTTAATACATTCCATAGAATGCATTACATAAAAGGTTTAATACATTATTACACATCACCAACATCACCAACATTATTCTACATAAACGGACTTGCTGGCTCGGAGGCCGTAGGATTAGGAGGAACGGCGGGAGGAGCCAGCCCCGTTCGCGGCCGCCCGGTTCTCGCACGCACGTTTGCGGCGGAGGGCAAGATCCATGGAGGATGAGTCTTTCAGCGCCCAATCCAGCTCGGAAGCCTCCTTCGCCTTGAGCTGGCAGACAGTTTTGGCTCGCTGTACACGGTCGTCGTGGACGGACTGGAAGGAGGCTTCAAGGGCCTCCTGCATCTGCGGCCCGCCGCGCTCTTCCCCATGGTCGCTCCAGTCGAAGTCGTCGTCGTCGTCATCCTCCTCGTCGGGAGGGGCGGCGGCGACTGGTGGAGGTACGGCCGCGGATCCCCACGCCACCCCTGCGACGTACGCATCCTCGTCGGGGTCAGGGACGTCGGACCACGCGCGCTCGTACGTCCTCCGCACCTCCTCCGGCACCGGAGCAGGAGGCCGGTAGCAGGGCATTCCTCTCCACGCCGGGCTCGTGGGCATACGGCGGGATAGGCTCCCGCGGTAGCGCCCAAGCGCGCTCTGCCGAGGACGCTCGACCTCGTCCAGAGGGCGTTGCGGCGAGCGTGGCGGATCCATCTCGTGGAGACGATGCATTCGTGGCTAGGAATGGTGGATTAGGGTTTACCCCGTCGGCGACAATATATAAAGACCTCCAGGGCAGCGCTAGGGGAGGACACGTGGCTAGGGCAGAGCTGGGGGAGGACACGTGGCTGACACGAGTCGGGACCGCAAAGCCCGACTTTAGTCCCGGTTGGTGTTACCAACCGGGACTAAAGAAGCACACGGATCGTGTGTTTCTTTCAAGCGCTTGTGAGACGTTGGATCAGGGGTGTGTTTTTTTGAGGGATTGTGAGCTGTTGGATCTGCAGTATCACGACCACTTCGTGAGCCACATGACCCGGTTGGTAACACATGTACCCTATATAGCCCCCCCCGGACATGTTCAGCACTCAGTGTCTACTCATTGTAGTTCATTTTGGCAGTACACGGGTAGCAGAGAGCAAGATTTCTGCGAGGCAGGAGTTCCTAGAGCGGAGACTGAAGGTGAACCCTCCCCTCGGTCGGATACAAGCAGCGGCAAGGATCTCTGATGATTAGCAACATCCCCAACACTTGTTCGGACGGCTGCAGATCATCAGAGACGTCTTGCCGCTGTTTGGATCGAAGGCCGATTTGCCGTCTCACGAGCCACCGTTGGGCTGTATGCAGGGAAACCGTGTGTTTTGTTCTCTTCAGTGTTTAGAGTTTTCATAATACAGTGACCCTAAATATAGCCCACCTCTCAGACATAAAGGTTGGTAAAACTGCAGCTGATTGAAGCTTCTTACACATGCTCCTTACATAAAGGTTTAATACATTCCATAGAATGCATTACATAAAAGGTTTAATACATTATTACACATCACCAACATCCCTATCTATTGTTTCTGTTTTCTTCTGAGCCGTAGCCATGGAGAATCTTCATCATTTAACAGGATGCTTGGGTCAGTTTTCACTGTGAAGGGCGGAATTTCATGAAACTTATTATAATCTTCTGACATGTCTGTCTTGTCATCCACTCCCACGATGTTTCTTTTCCCTGAAAGAACTATGTGGCGCTTTGGCTCATCGGACGATGTATTCTTTTGCTTATCTTTTCTTTTTTTCGGTTTGGTAGACATGTCCTTCACATAGAAAACCTGAGCCACATCATTGGCTAGGACGAATGGTTCGGTGTGGTACCCAAGATTCTTGAGATCCACTGTTGTCATTCCGTACTGCGGGTCTACCTTTACCCCGCTAGCTGCGACCCATTTGCACCGAAATAAAGGGACCTTAAAAGTAGGTCCATAGTCAAGTTCCCATATCTCCTCTATGTACCCATAATATGTGTCCTTCTGCCCATTGTCGTCTGTTGCATCAAAGCGGACACCACTGTTTTGGTTGGTGCTCTTTTTATCTTGGGCCTTCGTGTAAAATGTATTCCATTTATCTCGTACCCTTGGAAAGTACATATAGTCGAAGATGGACCTGGCCAACAAGTACAGCTGATCTCCAACAATGGTGTTATTCATGAGATGTATCTGCAACCAACTGCCGAAAGTCTTCTCGTGTTCCCCGTCACGGTTTTCGGAGCGTAGAATATTCTTGTGTCTCTCGATATACGGAGCCACCACGGTGGAATTGTGTAGAACTGTGTAGTGTGCTTGAGTGAAAGAATGCCCGTCCCTACATACCGTTGCTTTCCTTCCTAGTGTGCCTTTTCCAGTCAGCCTCCCCTCATACCGAGATTCAGGAACACCAATCGGCTTAAGGTCAGGAAGAAAGTCAACACAAAACTCAATGACCTCCTCTGTTCCATAGCCCTTGGAGATGCTTCCTTCTGGCCTAGCACGGTTACGAACATATTTCTTTAAGACTCCCATGAACCTCTCGAAGGGGAACATATTGTGTAGAAACACAGGACCAAGAATTCTAATCTCTTCGACTAGGTGAACTAGGAGGTGCGTCATAATATTGAAGAAGGATGGCGGGAACAACAACTCGAAGCTGACCAGACATTGGACCACATCAATTTGTAACCCTGATAGACTTTCTCGATCGATTACCTTCTGAGAAATTGCATTGAGGAATGCACATACCTTCACAATGGCCAGTCGAACATTTTCCGCTAGAATTCCCCTCAATGCAACCGGAAGCAATTGCGTCATAAGCACGTGGCAGTCATGAGACTTTAGGTTTTGGAATTTTTTCTCTTTCATATTTACTATTCCCTTTATATTCGACGAGAAGCCAGACGGGACCTTGATACTGAAAAGGACTTCAAAAAAGATTTCCTTCTCTTCCTTGGTAAGAGCGTAGCTGGCAGGCCCTTGAAACTGCCCTGGATGCATGCCGTCTCGTCCTTTATGACGTTCCTGGTCCTCCCGTGCTTCTGGTGTATCTTTTGACTTCCCATACAAGCCCAGGAAGCCTAGAATATTCACGCAAAGATTCTTCGTCAGGTGCATCACGTCGATTGCGGAGCGGACCTCATGGACTTCCCAATAGGGTAGCTCCCAAAATATAGATTTCTTCTTCCACATGGGTGCGCGCTTATCAGCGCCGTTCGGAACAGGTTGGCTGCCAGGACCCTTTCCAAAGATTACTTTTAAATCCTTGACCATACCAAATACTTCAGCACCAGTACGGGTGACAGGCTTCGTCCGGGTTTCTGCCTTGCCATTGAAATGCTTGCCTTTTTGCCTTAAGGGATGCTTGTGCGGAAGAAAACGACGATTGTACGGGTACACATTCTTCCTACATTTGTCCAGATATATACTTTCTGTCTGATCCAAACAGTGCGTGCATGCATTGTATCCCTTGTTCGTCTGTCCTGAAATGTTACTAAGAGCAGGCCAATCATTGATGGTTACGAAAAGCAACGCTCGTAGGTCAAATGTCTCCTGTTTGTGCTCATCCCACACACTTACACCTGGTTTGGCCCACAACTGCAAAAGTTCATCGACTAATGGCCTTAGGTACACATCAATGTCGTTGCCGGGTTGCTTCGGGCCTTGGATGAGCACTGGCATCATAATGAACTTCCGCTTCATGCACAACCAAGGAGGAAGGTTGTAGATACATAGAGTCACGGGCCAGGTGCTGTGACTGCAGCTCTGCTCCCCAAAAGGATTCATGCCATCTGTACTTAGACCAAACCATAAGTTCCTTGCGTCACCTGCAAAGTCCCCGAACTCTCTCTCGATTTTTCTCCACTGCCGACCATCAGCGGGGTGCCTCAACTTGTCGTCTTTCTTACGGTCTTCCATGTGCCATCGCAACAACTTGGCATGCTCTTTGTTTCTGAACAGACGTTTCAACCGTGGTATTATAGGAGCATACCACATCACCTTGGCAGGAACCCTCTTCCTGGGTGGCTCGCCCTCAATATCACCAGGGTCATCTTTTCTGATCTTATACCGCAATGCAGTGCATACCGGGCATTTATCCATATTCTCGTACTTCTCACCGCGGTAGAGGATGCAGTCATTAGGGCATGCATGTATCTTCTGCACGTCTAATCCTAGAGGGCAGACAAGCTTCTTTGCTTCGTACGTGCTGGCGGGCAATTCGTTCTTTCTTGGAAGCATCTTCTTCATTAGTACCAGCAACTTTTCAAATGACGAGTCAGTCACACCGGTCTCTGCCTTCCACTTCAGCAATTCCAGTGTGCTACCCAGCTTCTTCTGGCCATCTTCACAAGTTGGGTACAACAATTTGTTGTGGTCCTGTAACATCTGCTCGAACTGCAACCTCTCCTTTTCTGTGTCGCAGTCTCGCCTTGCATCAGAAATGACCTGACCAAGATCATCAACGGGCTCATCTGGTGCCCGTTCTTCGCCCTGACCTTCTTCTTCATTGTCTTCCATTGCGGTATCAGCGTATTCAGGGAACATAGATCGGTAGTTGTCATCATCGTTCTCTTCTTCATCGCCGTCTTCCATCATAACCCCTCTTTCTCCGTGTTTGGTCCAAACACTATAGCCGGGCATGAAACCGGACCGAAGCAGGTGGCTCTGAATGACTCTTGAGTTAGTGTGATCCTTCACATTCCGACATTTAACACATGGACAAAACATAAAGCCACCCCCATGCTTGTTCGCCTCGGCCGCATCGCGAAAAGAATGCACGCCTGCTCTGTAAGCGGCTGCGCGTCGGTCACCGTACATCCATGGATGGCTCATCTGCATCATACAACTATATATCAAACGCAATGACGATGCTAAAATTAGTACCGCACGGTGACCGACTAGAAAATAGTTGCTAACCTTTTAGGACAAGTGGAAATAAAGAGGTGAAAGCTTAAGTGTGGCTCGGGCACCTCATATCATGTTTGTATTGTGTGAACTCAAATGGCATCACTCTAACAGGCATTTCATCGAACACTTGAGTGCATATGAAGGAGAAAAAAAATAGCACTAGCCCACACCACCTCCACCAGGAAAAAAAACAGAGTGAGTGGAGAGGGTGCTGCCATATATATACAAACCGGACTAAAGGGGGGGGGGGGGGACCTGGCCGCTGCGGGCCGCGGACACCTTTAGTCCCGGTTTGTATCTCAAACCGGGACAAAAGGGTCCTCACGGGCCGGGACAAAAGGGGGGAGGGGCGCCTGGGCTATTTCGGGCGACGTGGCCTGGCATTTTGTCGCGGTTTGTAAGTGGGCCGGACAAGAGGGGTTAGACGAATGGCCCTGTCTCTAGTAGTGAAAGGGAAATAAAGGGTTAGCTACGTTGGGGAGGTTACCAGTGATTACGCCAAGAGTGGACTTGTCGTTCGGCCGCTTCTGCGCTGCTTCCCCGTAGGTTCCCTTGTCGTCCTAGGCTAGCTCTATAAATTCTGGGCGTGACACGGCGCGGCACTGACAAAACCCGATCGACACCGGAAAGTGAGTGAGTAGTGCAAATTAAGAGCGAGCAAAGAGACTCGATCGATATGGCGCTGGACACCTCGGCCGCCGTGATGCTGGAGCTGATGACGATGGGCAGCAGTCCGCGGCGCACCTCGGGGAGCTGCTCATGGCCGCGTCGCCGCCCATGGCCGCGGAGCGCGGCCAGGCGCTCACCGCCGAGATCCTCCGCTGCTGCGACCGCGTGATCGCCGCGATCAGCAGGGCCGGCGCCACAGGCAAGAAGAGGAAGGTGATGGACCGTGGAGTGGTCATGCCGTCCAAAAGAAGGGCGCGTGGTGCGGAGGCGCATCGGGAGGTCCAGAGCGGGACGACGACGGACGGGTTCGTGTGGAGGAAGTACGGGCAAAAGGACATCAACGGAAGCAAGCACCCGAGGTACGTCGCATTTGCATACACGTACGCGGCTGATCGATCAGCCAGAGCGGAGCTCACGTACGCCATTTTTGCTGCAGGTTCTACTACCGCTGCGCGTACAGCGCCGAGGGCTGCCGCGCGACACGGCGGGTGCAGCAGTCGCAGGAGGAGCCGGCGGCGTTCGTGATCGCCTACTACGGCGAGCACACGTGCGGAGGCGGAGATGCGAGGTGCCAGCAAGGACCGGCGCCGGTGCACCCTGCCGTCCTCGACTTCGCCTCGAACGCTCACCAAGCCGGCGCCATGGATCGGTATCGGAGCGGGGACTCGTCACCTCTGCCGATGCCCTTGCTCTTCGCCGAGCAGAGTGGACACCTTCATTGCCAGCAGGAACCCGGAGGGACGTCGCGGGGACAGTGGTCGTCGTCCTCCTCCTGCTCGTCAGACATGGAGCTGGGTACTTCGCCAGTGCTAGAGTTTCTGGACGGCAGCCTCGGATGGGAATCCGTCGTCGCAAACTACCTTGGTTTCGGTGATCTCCCTCAGATCGCTATGCCTCAGTAGCATCGATCTCGTGCGCTGTTTGGTCCACTTATAAGATCTGGAGTACGTCGGCTTCTGCAGCAGTCTACAGCCCGTAGTGACGTTAAGTGTAGTAGGTGGATAACAGAGGCTCTTTGTTTCGAAACAAACAAAAAGATAACAGAGGCTCTGGCTTTTCCTTTCTTTTTTAAATGGAAAGTTTGATTGCTCTCCCGGGGCTCCTAGCAGAGATACTCTGGCTAAGAGGTCGCGATGCAGCGTTGGCTAATTGGTTACTGATAAAAGTTTGTTTCCGCAAAGGTATTAGATCCAGAACCGGTTAAATATGAGCAACTGGACCGGAGGGGATCAGATACGCAAATCATAGACACATGCAACTCCAGCATGGAAGAAAAACGTCAATCTTCAAATTTAATAGATCGTCAAATGTGGCGCTGACGCATCATTTCTCTCGTCGATTAACAGTTGTGCCCTGTGGTTGCTTTCGGAATTCAAAGGGGAAAAGGTGGTTGCTCTCAACCAGAAAACATGCTCGGTAAAACCTACAAACTGAAGGATCAAATGGTTACTTCAGCAAACGATGCACTTGAAAAAGCATATGGTGCCTATTTCACTTTTTTACATTAATGCTATTGGCAAATCAGAAACTCTATCGGCACATGGGTAAATACAATCTAACGAACGATAAACCAAACAACAAATATCAATTGACCATCACTGCCAAATTGTTACCCTTAGGCCAAACAGCAACCCAACTGATTTCACTAGATATTGAATGTGTTACAGCTACGTTGCGTGCAATAAACAACATACGTAATGAACAGCTAGGTACACGCTACGACCTTCGAGGGCCATTTCTTATTGTTGCTCCAGGGCAGAATCTATATTACATGAAGAAAAGAATAAAGGGACGGAACCATGAGGGGCAAGAGTACGCGAGCAAGTCTGTTGAGTACCAAGTGTACTATAAGGAGCCCCTTCAGAGTTCAGACACCGCGGACAAACCGAAGTTTGCCTGAGTTGAAGGCTAAAGAAGGAAACCTTACAGCCAAAGGGTCACAATCAATCTTCAGAACTCAAGTTTCAGCGATCATTTGATCCCTTCCAGCGAGCTGTATAACCTAGAGAAGTGTTGTGCCATGAGATGAAAAGCAATGTACTTTCAACATTTAAGAGTACACATAGTTTAACTAGTTCAGCTATCCAAGTACAATGGGTAACAAAAAGATCTTAAGGTGGAAAAAGTTAGGTGTTACTGTAACTGTATTACCACTAGTTCTCTGAACCACTCTCGGTGCTTGGACCTTTGTGGCCACCAGTCACAATGCGATGAATGTAAAAGGCTGCCACCAATCCACTGCAGCAGAAATAAACACATGGAAATAATGAAAGTGTTTTCATGGTCGAATTTAAAATAGTCCTACTGGCCACACAGCTGTGTATAAAAGCAACGTAAAATGCCCTCTAAACAAAGCAAAACACAGAAATAGTCAATCTAATCTAATTACTGAAAGGAAGAAAAAATCCACAAATTCAGTACTCCCTCCAGTTCGCAAAATGCTGACCTTTTATGACCCATAGGTCTATTCAAACTTTTCGAACCTTATTTTATTAGTATTTAGACTGGAATCTTGGGAATTATGTGCTAATGTCTAGAATGGTAGTTTTGTACTACTCCCTCCGTTCACTAATGTAAGGCATTTTAGCTTTTTCTTGATTCAAATGTATCTAGACTTACTTTGTACATATACTCACTCATTTTAGTATGTATATAGTCAAAATTGAAATGATGGGTCCAATGCCTTACATTAGTGAACTGAGGGAGTATCATAGTTTTATTAAGATTTTATAAATATAACATCATATGTTTTGGGGACCATGTAGATGTACAAAACATCAACACTTTTAAGAACTTGAGGGAGTAGTACGGCTATCCGACATAAAGCTGGTGGGGTTCTAAACTTACGATCCAACAACTACTATTGCAGCAATTTGTGTCTAATGCTTGCGATCAACTATATTACAGATATTTGCACTATTTACATCTACCATTTAAAGAAAATCTTGGTCACATTCAGGTTGATAGTGACGCAAGTTTTGCTCTATAAGAAACATGCAGCAAATAGTGGGGTATAACTCAAAATATTGTATCTACCATTCCAATTTGAAGTAATCATCAGCTCTAATTCACACTTTACAAGTACAAACGACAAAAATAGTGCTCAAGATGGTATAAAAAGGACTTTCAACAAAAATGAGAAGTACCGCACTGTCAGGTGATTGTGGCAGAAGTGATGAATATGGTTTTCACAAAGAACAACGCAGTGCAGTAAATGAGAAGTAATCCATCAAGAAACACAGGTCCCCAGCAAGGTTGGATGCAAATGGGTGGAAAATCATTATATCCACCAAGGAAAATTTGTATACCCGTGCTGAACATTACATGCACAGTAACAAGCCATTTTATGCAGTCTTGCATGTATATAAAAGAGCAATATAGTTCATGAGAGCAAGTAGAATACTCCAAGCAAAGGTAGATAATAAAATTAGAATACTCCAAGCAATATAGTTCATTGTATCACTATATGTTTCTGTGATTCTAAAATTAGAATACTCCAAGCAAAGGTAGATAATAAATGTGGAGTACTGACCTGAGAATGACCACGAAAATATTTGGAAACCAACCGCGCTACACACACAAAAGTAAAATCAAATTCTGACATTGCTAACAATAAGAATACAATTTGAGACAAACCAGAGACGTTACCTGGAAGAAAATTGACAATTCCCTGAAGAAGATGACACTTGCAATAGCTGCATGACACACATCAAGTATGTTAACTTGTTAAGATTTTTGCAAATTCAAAGGATAACAGGCCAACAATTTACCAGAACTCAACTGATAACTTAATCCTGAGATAATAATTCAATGTGTTGCAAATTGAGCCAAACTACTGTTGCACAGTCAATACAACCAATCAAAATATGAATCCTTGTTTTGCGGAAAAGGGGGCAATATGAACCCTACACATAGTACATTCATTTTCAATCTGAACAGTTGAAAGGTTGGATGCTATGTATCTATGGAAAATATTTTTCTGTTGACACAGTTTTATGGAACTCGAGTTGAGTCTAAACTCAAGAGGAACTATGTGAGGAGATCTCCAAACAACTGAGGAGATAGCAAAGGCATCCCATGGCCATGTAACAAAACAGAAATCAAGATCGAACACAACCACATCTGCAAGATGGAAAACAAAGGGCAATTCTGCATAAAAAAGGTTAAACACTATTCATGCTAAATTCATCGTTCTTTTTCAGATCTTTCAACTATCATCATTTTGCTATTGAAACTGCATATGGCTATAGCATACCACCTCACTATGTCTACAACGTTGTTTGAGAAATTTAGACAAAACTACAAATGGTTTCGATTATTCGATAGAAGTTACACTTCGTCATGTTTCACGTGTTATTTACCTACAAATCATTACATCACGGAAAATGAGCTCAACCAGATAAAATAAACATCAGTTGTGTTACTACATGTCTACAATGGAAAATGTCAAAATAAGCAATGAAATATTTCTTCTTCCCCCATTGATGCATCAAAAAAATTGTTTCTTCTTTTTTGTGCCGACCAATGGTTTAAGTGTTAAAGCATTATCGGTGGTAGGTTAAGTTTGCTGAAATAACAAAAAGGCGTTCTTAAAATTTAAAATGCATTCAAATAAACCAGAGTCCAGATATATTTGTAGTTGCAAAATAATTCGGAGATGGAACCAGTCACTCAGTTGCTTTCAGGATTATGCAGATCCGATAGTATGCATAATTCTAAGTTTCTAACTCATAAATATCACCTCACTCAACAATATAAATAAGCATAGATGCATAAAAATACTAAATAGACAAAAAAGAGTAATCTTTTGAACTCAATACGCACAAAGCATAGACTTCTATTTTAATTCCCTTTTCTTTCAATCTATTTTTCTGGTAGTTGCCAACTTTACAGACATGCCATATAAGAATACACATCAACATCATATATATTAGCAAAAGTCAAAGCTACTTGAATGCCACTTTAATCGTGAAAATGGAAGAGATGAACTCAGGCAAGGAAAATAGGGCGAGAAGATGTGAACTAACCAGCTTGCCCTTTCAGCAGAAGACGAGGCTGACGACCACCAGCCCTTTGTGATCTCAAACTTGAGATGCCTAGAGCCAACAGCGCAAGCCCAAGAACAAAACCAAAGCGAATTGCAGATACATTTCCAGTTAGCATGAAGTTCAGGAAACCTCCTACAGTAAGAAAGGTACCTACAAGAAATAATATAGTTCCATGAAATGCTGTTCAAACCTTACATAACAAGGCACCACCTACACAACAGATGATCTACAAAATCCATTTCCTAAATGAGACACATTGTCAATTTGCACTTTTGCAGCGTAGGAATTAACTAGATCACCGGAAATGCTACCAACAAAATGCATGTACCGACGTACCAAACGGAATGGCGACATGATAATCCGCATACTCTGATGGCCCATTCAACTTGCCAAGCGCGTTGATTGTCTCCGTCACATCCCTGACCGAATCTGGGGAGTTCTTGGCAGCCAGCTTCAGATATTCCTGACCCTCCTCGCTAACCTCTGCAGCGATCACGCTCAGGTCCTTCTGTGCTTTATCTGCCTGGATCCTTAGCTTCTCCGAGGCTTCTAACAGCACCTCCCTCGCCCTCTTGGAGTAGACATCGTATGCCTGCGCTGTCTGGGCCTGCATTCGGATGGCCCGGCCTTGAACTGCTTGAGCATTTCCTTCCACACTTCCTGTGCCTCCTCGGGCTCTATCTCGATGTTTTCCTTTTCCTCGTCGTCATCACCGGGTTTAGAACTCGTCTGGATTCAGCAGACAAGATAACTTGTGAACTTTGGAATTAATTTGACAGCACAATTCAAACAAGAAAATAGCATTTACCACACAAAAAAGGCCAAACGACCTCAGCCAACAAATTGACGGAACACTACCATTTGGCACAAAGAAGACACAAGCAATATATATACTCCGCGCGTTATACTCAAAGAACATGCCGCAGCAAAAAAAACGTGTAAAAGCTCAGCGAGATTATTTCAGCCATATATCGAGTACATAATTATTTCACACACAAAAAAAACATCTCAGTCAACGAATTAACAGAACACTAGCATTTGGCACAAAGAAGACACGAAAATATATAATACTCCGCGCGTTATACTCAAAGCACATGCCGCGGAAAAAAGTGTAAAAGCTCAGCGAGATTATTTCAGCCGTATATCGAGTACAGAACTAAAAATAAAATTGAAATGCAGGTGATGTGACCAACTACGAACTAGCAGATCAGATAGGCAGGAACAGGAGAAACACGCCTCAGAAGTCAAAACGAGGCATCACCACAGGAGACAGATCAGATAGGTTGAGTACTCACAGGTTCCTCCTCGGCGAAGGCGGCGACGACGCGGCGGGCACGGGGGGCGGGCCCTCCGGCGGCGAGGCGGGTACCGGGCGGGAGCGCCCGGAGCGCGGAACCGATGCGGCAGCGGCGGGGGTCGCGCGCGAGGCGCAGGAATGGGGAGGAGGCGAGGGGCGGGCGGGCGGGTTGGGGCTCGCGAGCGGGGAGGAGGAGGCGGCGGCGTGCAGGAGAGAGGCCGCCATGGGAGATGGGGGCGAGGCGGCTGCGCTCGTCGGGGAGGTGGTGGGGAGACGGCGGAGGCGGACGGCACGAAGGAAATGGGAGGAGAATGGAGTTTGGTGAGGTTTCTTGGGGGCTTTTCGTCTGTTCCGTTGCGTGGCTTGGTCGCTGCGGGGATTTTTGTTTAGGGATTCGTTTCTTTTCTTTTCGGCTCTCGTCAGGTAGGTTGCTGGAGTTCTCCGTGTGGTGCTAACGTGTCGTGGAAGGGCTTGGGCGTGCCACCCATTCATTTCATCCACCCTAATATACACACTCTTGTCTTCGAGAAGTCAAAGTCACGACTCTCATTTCTTCCTCTCCCTCCTCTCCTCCTCATCGCTTTGAGAGTCGCCTTTTTTATTCCCGGCTCCCCTCTTCCCCGCCTCCGGCTTAAGTATATACGGAGTAGTAGTTTAGAATTCGTGTGTTCCCCCCTATGGAGACTGGTGTTATGCCGAAGGGACCAGGTCGCCGATGCACGCGAGCTATGTCTGGTGGCTGGTGGCGGTGCCACTTCTCACCATGACGCTCCGGAGGTCGGAGCTGGAGGGCGAAGATGGTCGATGTGTTGAATAAGCTTGTTATTAGGCTTCCACATCTGGAAGTTGTAGCCAGTGTAGATGGTATGGTTCCTTCGGCCCTTCTTCTCTTCTTCAGCCATCGTGGAGATAGAGGCAAGTGGGGGCGATGCATTGCTTCGGTTTGCACGGTACGGAGACCCTATTGCTCATCAACCTGGAGTTCACCAGCAGGGGGCATGCGACGGCCATGACCGTCAAGCCCCTGCTTCTTATGGTCGTATGGTGGCCCTCCTCGGACATGCGACGGTGGTCGCTCTTCCTCCAGAACTCGTACTGATGTGGACAGAGGTGTTGGACCAAGTGGTTCGTCCTCGGCGCACGCGTCTCTGGCCTGGTTGTGGAGTTCAGGTTGGTGTGGAGGAGAAGGAGAGATATGATTGGTTTTTTCAGTTTCTTTTCGAGGCCCTTGTTGTAAAAGCGAGGTTCCACATGTAATTTCTATTTTCCTTCTAGACCTTTGTGTAGACTGTAAGGCCACTGTTTATAACTTTATATATGAGCAGTTTCTGGAACCTTCGGTTCAAAAAAAAATCACGGCTATGAGGGTCCATGATTTCATTGCCACAAATCCGCTTCATATTTCCTTTGCTGCCAACTAGGTGAGTCTCCATGCACACATGGATGGAAATGGATGGACGCTGATCGGATAATGCCCTTTCCACATCCGCTCTCGTATTTTCAAAACTGAAAGGACATGTCTCTCCTAATTAGTTGTGCGTCTTTGTTAACAACATAAGTATGAGTACTATAGGTACAATTGATGTAATGCACAAGACAGTGGTTGACCCCTCAAAAAGAGAAAAGGTCGAAGATGCCCGTAGATTTAATATTTATTTGAGTCGTTGGGCATCCGTTCTATCAAGAGTGGTTGCTGTTTGGAAAGTCTTGGAAATCATCTTGCTGCACACATACAATTTTGCACCTAGATAATCCACAGAAAATCAACAGTGAAGAGTTCCCCCAAAAGAGTCTAGTGGTTGTTGGAAACACCCCGAAGACTTTGGTGTGTCAGGCCGGAGACTCCGGCGTGCAAACATCGGAGTTTCCAGACTCAGGGCAACCGGAGACTCTGGCCCCATTTATTCGGTTTATTGGCTTAAATCGCTACCGTTTGGCGTTTGCCTATGGACTCAGTCCGGAGCATGGCCGGAGATTTTGAAAGTTTCCGGTCTGGACGAAGTCTCTGAACCCCTCGTGGGTCGGAGACCCCACCCCCCCCCCCCCCCCCCCCCCCCCCCCCCCCAGACCGGAGACTCCGGGGTAAAGTTTCCCGCAACGGCTAGATTCTTGTGGACACTATATAAAAACCTTCTTCTACCTTGAGGAGGGTACCACGAACAGAACTATTTCTCTCACCATTGTTGCAAGCTCCAAATCACCAGATCTCTCTCCCTACCCACTCAAACAGCTTGTCCTTCGAGGACTTGGGGGAGCTGACCTAGATCTACACTTTCACCAAAGCGATTTGATTTCCCTATCCATTCCATTGAGGAACTTGTTACACTTGCGTTCGTTGGAACCCTAAACAGTTAGTGGTCGTTTCCGTGGCTTTGGAAGCCGTGGGGACTAGTGGGAGCCTCCAATTAAGTTGTGGATGCATGCCTCGGCCTTGTGATTCTTGTGGCTTTGAGAGCCGCGGGAATTCACTGGGATCCTCCAATTAAGTTGTGGAGTGTGCCTCATCCTTGTAAAGGTTTGGTTGCCGACCTCAAGAGCATCATGTAGTGACTTGTGCCACTCCACATCGTGTGGAAGCACGAAGGAGATTACGGTGTGCCATTGACGGCTATTCGAGGATCACTTTGTGACTCCGCACTGGTCCAACGGAGAGTAGCTTCCGTGTGAAGTGAACTTCGGGATAAAATCTCCGCGTCATTGTGTGGTTATCTCTTAACCTTTCTTTACTTATTGTCGCTAGCTTATCTTGATACAAGCTTGTATCTTGCTCAAAATATAGGGTTGTTCACCTGGCTGCATATCTAGAGAATTTATATTTGACCAAAGCCTAAATTTGTACTTGCCTAGCCCAGCACACCCCCCCCCCCCCCCCCCCCCCAAGCTACTCGATCCTTTAAAAATCGAATAGGAAAATACGGATGTTGTCGAATATGAATGTGACGTGGATGTTTTTTTTTTTGACTATTAACAGTAGGGAAATCCCCTACTGCGCCAAAAACTTTTATTAAAATAGGGACATAATTACATCATTGTGGCCCTAGTTGAGACGAGTGGCTCATAAGGTATCTAGCCATGTTTGCATATCCTCTCTCAAACTAGGCCTCGCCCTATGCATATTAAGCTTGAACTACTAATGAAAAACATAATACACTGTTGTTGATCCGGTAAAATATTTCGGAAGATAAAACCATTCCTCTGGTCTCAAATGCTCCAGCATCCAGTGATAAACATTTCCATGAAGAAAGGCAGGGAATATCTCCGTCTAGCATCTTGTATCATGTCCTTGAGTTCAAGATCAGCATTCCATTCGATACCAAGAGCCCACCAGAAGCTTTGGCTAAAGCTGCATTCAAAGAAGAGGTGCACTAGGCTTTCGATCGGGCAGGTGTCACATAGCACACATCTTTGTATTCGACATCAAAATTCTTGTGTGCCATTAGTTCTTTGGTATTAAGCCTGTTGTATAGCAGGAGCCAGACAAAGAATTTCTGTCTTGGAATATTGCATGCTTTCCAGATGTCAAGTATGGACTTGTGGGTCGGATGGATACCAATCAATGTTCTATATATCTTTTTGGAAGTGAAGACTAGGCCACTGTCAAGAGTCCAGCAATCATGCTCATCTTCTCGTTGAATACTGTTGATGTCTTCCCTAAGCGAGTGGAGTTCCTCATGTGCAATAACCGAGAGAGGCTGGTTGAACATCTCGTAGGCATCTGCATTGCTCTGCTGAATTGCATCCCTCATGTTTATGTGCTCGTTTTTAGCAAAAGAGTGCAGATGTGGGTATTTGTGCTCCATGGTTTCATCTTGCTAGAAGTCAGTCCATAAAGAAATAGATTTTCCACTTCCAATTGAACAGGTGGTAATTTCCCTGTACTTCTCAAAATATTTTATGCAATCCTTCCACCAAAAGGATCCCTTGGGGCTTGCTGCATGCGGTGCTGCTGTATTGCTATAGTATGCTTGCCATATTAGATTAACCCATGGAATATCCAGATGGTTGTAAAATTTATGTAGGTTCTTCATTAACAATGCCTGGTTTTGTATCCTCGGGTTCAAAACTCCAAGTCCCCCTTGCTATTTTGGCCTGCATACAAGTTCCTAGGCCAGTTGGCAAGACATGCACCTTGTTTCTGCATATCCTTTTTGTTCCACAGAAGCTGCCTACCACTTTTTTCAAAATACACTAAAATGGTAATTGGAACCTTTAGTGAGCACATGGCAAACATAGGTATTGATGAAATGATAGAATTCAGCAGTGTGAGCCTTCCGGTATATGACAATAGAGATGAAATTCCAGTCAATTTTCTATCAAGTCTGGTGACCACTGGCATAAGATCATCAACAGATGGTCTTGTAGTGCCTAAAGGAAGACCAAGGTAGGTGAATGGAAGGCTTTCAGTTCTGCATCCAAATCCATTAGCCAATTGTTGAGCATAATCTGCATCAATGTTGATAGGGACAAGTGTTGTCTTGTTAAAATTAACATGTAAACCAGTGCATTCGCTGAATTCCATGAGAGGAGTTTTCATTGTATCCAATTGAACAGGGCCAGCTGGCATAATAAGAAGTGTGTCATCTGCATACTGAACTATAGGATATTTCTGACCAAAGTCATTGTCAACTAGTAAGCTCAAATCACCTTTGTGCCAAGCTTCATTATCACATACTGCAGCAGGTCAGCTGTATTCACAAATAAAAGGGGTGAAAGTGGATCCCCTTGTCTAACTCCCCTTTTACACCAAATCTTTTTCCCAGGTACACCATTTAACAGCACGGCAGTGGATGCAGTTTTGAGAATCTGGTGAACTAAGCTAATCCACTTTGGTCCAAACCCTTTTGCTTTTAACATAGCAATTATGGCATTATATTCTACTTTATCAAAAGCTTTTTCAAAATCAATCTTCATAATGATGATAGGTTTTTTAGACTGATGGCATATGTGCAGATATTCAAAAGTCCAGCCCAAACAGTCTTGGATAGTTTTACCCTTGATAAATCCGTATTGGTTCTCAGGTAAAATTGGTATGATCCCCTTTTGTAGTCTGTTTGCCATGAGCTTTGTCAAAAATTTCAGAGAGAGACTAACCAAGGAAATTGGTCTGAAGTCATTCATGGTTTCAGGATCATTGCACTTGGGAATAAGGGTGATGAATGCCGTGTTAATTGCCTGCAAATTCAAAGTACCCGAGTAGAAATCATTAACAAGGGCAACAAAGTCATGCTTGATGATGTTCCAGCATTTTTTCATGAAGAAGCCACTAAAACCATCGGGTCCAGGAGCTCTGTCAGTAGGAATTTCCTTAATAACAGTTTCAATTTCCTCCATTGTAAAAGGTTCATATAGGTGGCTTAATTGATGTTCTTGCACCAGTGTATCAAGATTCAGTGTCATTTGAGGATTGTTGGTAACTCCGAGCCTGTTCTTATATGAATTTCCATATAACTGCTGCTTTCTGCTCATGATCAGTAATAAAGACATCATCATCAATTTTGATAGAGGAGATATAATTCTTTCTGTAACTTTGGGTTGCAACTACATGGAAGAATTTCGTATTTTCATCTCCCAATTTTGCCCATCTGATTTTGGCTCTGCTACGCCAGAAAATTCTTTTTGCTTCCATCAGCTTCAGGATGTGTTTCTTCAATATCCTCCGGAAATTCTTTTCATGTAGTACCAATTCTCTCTGATCCTCAATTCCATCAAGTATAGCAAGGATGTATTTGCATTTTTCAATGATCTTTCCCAACTGAGAGAAGCTTTTACTCCATTTCTTAAGTCCAGACCTGACAGTTTTAAACCTGGCATTCAGAGTAGTTGCAGAATTTGATTTAACAGGTGCTTGCTGCCAACAGTTTGTAACAATTTCCTGAAAACCACTGAAATCAGCCAAATAATTTTCAAACCGGAATAAATGAGCTTTAGGGATAGAGGTGTTGATTTGAACATTAATTGCAACATGATTCGATCCAATTTTTGCCATAGGGAAAGCCATTGTATTGGGGAATTCAGAAGTCCAATCCGCTGATGTAAAAATCCAGTCAAGTTTTTCCAGAAGTGGGTTATCCTGCATATTGCTCCACGTATAAGATCTCCCCTTCAATGGAATTTCCATCAGGTCGTGGGCTTGAATAGCATTATTAAAAGCCATCATATTATTTGAATCTCCTCTTGCTCTGTTCCTGTCACTTGGAGACCGAATTAGGTTGAAATCTCCCATTATCATCTAGTATTTGATATTTGAGTCATCGAAATCCCGGAACCAATCAATGAATTCAGCCCTGTTTTCGTTATGTGCTGGACCATAGATATTGGTTAGAACCCAAGTGAAACCAGACAATTTGCAGGCCAATTCTACTGTGAGCTGGTAGGAAGCTTGTGACAATATTTTCCCATCAAAAAGATTACCATTCCATATAGTGATCAAGCTTCCCGAGCTACCAACTGATGGTGTAAAAGCAAACTGGTTGAAACGCTTAGGACAAAAAAAATTAAGATACTGAAGATCAAAACTCTCTCTTTTAGTCTCCTGAAAACATATGATACTGCAGTTCCTTTCATCCACCTTATCATTAATTTCATCACATCTAGCCTGGGAATTAATCCCCCTCAAGTTCCAATTGTAAATGTTCTAGTTTCTACTCATTATAAAACATATGCAAGATAAAGTGGCATGGCTTAGCAACATAATTGACTAAGCAAAGTCTCGTGTGGTGAACAAGTTGCAGGGTGTATCATTGAGAATAGTTGTAGCAGATACTGTAGCTGATCCGACAAGAGACTAGGCCAGTAAAGCAAACAACACAGGCAGTCATGAGATAATAAAAGCAACTGGAACTTAAAGAGGTCCTTGAACCAGGCTCATACAGCCTAAGTTTGAGAAGTTTGACGATTATTACAGACCAGATAACGCTGATAGCATCAGCAAGCATAACTTGATAAAATAAAGGATAAAACTGCCTCATGAAAAGGCAGAGTGAGGAGGCACATGATGACCGACTATTCATTGGGAACAGCGGCATTGAGATTTTCCTCAGATAACTCACTAGGAGGAATCTGGCACTGCTCTTTGCCAATGGCTTGGATGGTACTGATGGGGAGGACCGGAGGAGGTGCAGCATTGTCATCGATAATCAGCACATGAAGATCATGATCTAGGTTTCTTGTTGTTTTCTTTAGTTTCTTGCTCTTGACTCCTCCACCCTTCTTCCTGGTCTTCTCAGCCTTCACTGCAGCAGCCTTGTCCTTCAATCCTTCATTTAGGAGAGCAATCCTTCAGCTGCGTCTGACTTCATTTGATGGGGTTCGTAGCAGAAAACAATAATTTTTCTAACTATCGCAACACCAAAACTAGCCAGGATCTATCTATCTAGTAATGCGGTAACGGAGAAGTCATCGGAAACATACCCTTGTAGACCGATAGGGAATTACGCTCCCGCACAAGCGTTGCCGATGAAGACGTACGTAGCCGACCTCAAGGTCGCGGAGAACTTGGCGCGACGAAGAAGAAGGAGACGCGGCGATGAAGAAGCTCCTAGTGCCGAACTCGTGAGAGAGCAGCACCTCCGAGTACTCGCACACGTACGGACCTTGACGATGACCTCCGTGCTCCCCGATCCAGCCGGAATAGCGGAAGCGAGAACTTTGGGTGGAAACCCGCAGCACAACGGTGCGCTGCGGTTTATAGGTCTCCCGTATACGCTGTCCAGACTTGGGACCGCGCACGTCGAGAGATGGGGAGGGAGGAATTGGACTAGGGAGAAGCCTGGGCCAACCGGAATTAATTCCTGAATTTTCTGTGTATTTTTCCAATTAATCCGGGTCCCTATTTATTGGAGGAAAAGGGTGCACCTCTCCTCAACTAGCATGTGGGACTAAAGAGGAGAGGGGGGTGGTGCGGCTGCCATCATGGGCCAGCCGCACCCCAAGCCCAGCCGCACCCCCTCTCAAGGGGGGAACTTCCCCTCTTGGGCCCTAAAGGCCCATTAAGGTGTGCAGCCCCTTTTTCTCCTTTTTATTTATTAAATTAATATAAATATATATAATTCCATAATTAATATATTTACATACTATTTAATCTCCCGTGACTCCGAAACAATTTCCGGATCACTCCGAACTCACTTCGGTCTCCCCGGAACTCTTCCGGTCTTCCCCGGAACTCTTCCGTTCTTGCCGGAACCTTTCCGAAACCTCCTATCTCTATACCTAAGCCACTCCGATGTTTCCAAAACGTTCTCCTAGCGTCGTCAAGACCTTAAGTGTGTTACCCTCGGTTCGAGAATACTCCGGACATGGTCGAGACCCTCCCGCCAATGACCGTCAGGGAGCCCTGGATGACTATGACGGCCCCGTGCATTCTAGAATAAATCATCCTTGAATCATCTTTGAACCGTTAACATGATATGGTCATTCCCTTTGTTCGTTGATACTTCCTTGTCCGAGATACGATCGTCAACATCCGATGTTGTGTTTTATCTCGTTACCGACAAGGTTGCTTTACTCGTTCCCATGAAATTATATCTCAATGACCTAGTCATACGCTGCGCAGCTTTACAGATATAATCTCACCGAGTGGGCCCAGCATATCAATCCATCACACGGATGAACAAATCCCGCTCTTGATCACTCGCCCCGACTACTTCCTTCCAATACCCGAAAGTGTCACCCTTATTGTCGTGCGTATGAGACATGACGTTAGGTGCGATCAGCCGTATCTTTCAGAAGCAGCGACTTGATGTAATCTCACGGTCTAAGGAATAAGCTACCACGTTATAATCCTATTGCAGTGTTGAACTATCTGATACGATCCTAACTGCAATACTTTGGGTAATGTCCATCAAATTATTCTCCCAATAAAATGACTCCACCATCAACTGTTAATGCAATATGATCGGGAAATCACGATCATCCATTGACTGATGGACTAGTTTATCTAGAGGCTTAACTAGGGACTCTGGTTTGTTTACATACCACACGTGTATTAACAATTCCGATTAATACAGTTATAGCATGGTATAAAACTATTTATAAACTTAAAGAGATAATGCAATAAATCTTATTATTTATTTGCCTCTAGGGCATATCTCCAACAGTCTCCCACTTGCACTAGATTTCAAATAAATCCAGCTGCATTTCTATACCAATCATACAACCTTATCTTTTATAAGTGTTTATGATAATGCTCGCTCGTGGAAGAGGTTTCCTTCGGCCTGAACCTTTCATAACCATAAGCTCTTTGCAAACCATTGATATCACCTTATTTGATATCATCATGCTATCTTAATAACAAATATACATATTTGGCAACTAAGTGAGACTTTTGTTTCCCTGCGCTTACTCTGATCCAATATCAGTTAATTGCATTAAACACACTCAGTTTTAGAGAATACCTTTTCTCTACCAACTCTATGTACTTTTGCAGTATCTTTATACTTCTATATTTACCTAAGTAGATCCTGACATTCTATTGTCAGCCTAATGCCTTTTAATTTATCCTATAACGACTTGATCCTTATTTCTTTCTGTCATTTAGGTTGATCCTTTTAACACAACATTTGTTAAACTCATCATCCTTTACAGATTTGAAATAACCACATATCCTTAGTTTCTTTTAAACTATGAAGGATACTTTTGGTTCCACTAATAATGAATCACAAATTCATCTCAGCGCTTATTCTTCTTGTAAGAATACTAATCATATCTTTTCGAGTATATAATATGGTTAATATGCTGCCACCTTATCATGGCATAGAAGTGCAGCATATTTTACAACCATGATTACTTTATCCAGATTTACAAGGACCAATTCCTCGTTACGTCTTATTCTGACACATCAGAATCTAATCTGGAAAAACACCTCGACTTCTTTAAAATGATCTATTCAAAACAGATGCTCACATTTTAAACATATATGATTTTATCGTAATTCAATAATTACTTCTAATTCATTTTCCTAGTACCTATCTATTATATGTCATTTACATATAAACACCTGACTAAGCTCCCACTCAAAATGTCAATTACATTTGAGATTGTGTAACTTGTAATGCTCCCACTCAAAATGTCAAACACATTTCATATTGTGTAGCCCACAAGCTCCCACTTAACAATATGTCACTTACATATTATTCCGGTAAGCTGTCCTACTCCCACTTAAATTATACGGATATAATTTCCTTCGATATTTCGGTCATAACCGAAATCCTTGATCATGTATCAATTCGAAAATTCCAAATACGATGTATTATACTTGTTAATACAAATCCAAAAGACTTAGGCATGTCTACATCCAATGTAGTCAAAACAATTTTGATTTTGTCAAAGACATTCTTCATGACAAAATTAGCTTTATGTCCTTCTCACAGTTTCATTCTTTTCACACAACTTGTCATGTGAAAAATCAAGTAACCCTTTTACTTAATAAGATTCAAGCAACATTTACTAATACAATCTTGAATGCAACCTTTTGGATTTATGACTCTATAGTCACAATTCGAATTTGGCATCACCCCAATTTCTTTGTATTTCGTAGGTATCCCTTGTTCTAGTAACAAGCTCATTAAATCATGAAATATTAATCTGTGACCGGACAGAAAATATTCTTTAATGCCTACTATTTATAAAAAGCTCCTTGCATGAAAACACCATGATCAAATATCATCATTTTTCATTTCCATTTGTGGAGTTTTGTTGTCGGATCAAATTCCAAACAATATTTCTCTCACAAATCGAGTAAGGTCAATTACCCCTTTTAAGCTTTTCTTTATTTCATATCCTTTCTTGAAACTTGTTTTCAATGAATCACCAAGTTAGCAATACTAGTTTTGCCCTTGTTGGTGTTTACCATATGAAACATATATTCATTCCTATGAATATTTTAC
The DNA here is from genome assembly GCA_947311845.1 of Poa pratensis. Classification (NCBI taxonomy): domain Eukaryota; kingdom Viridiplantae; phylum Streptophyta; class Magnoliopsida; order Poales; family Poaceae; genus Poa; species Poa pratensis. Next base: position 30,974,392 of record CAMZMU010000057.1, on the reverse strand, counting down.
AAAGAACTATTTCGTACATAGTTTCGTATTATCATATAATCTATAAACCATGACACACAACTTATTGTCGTTCATACGAATTTTGGGTGAAGACTTCAAAATAGGGAGTTTACTAATTCTAACGGAAAAACCTTCTACGTGATTTCTAAAATATTAAGAGATAATTTTTAGGACTATACTTTATTCAAAATAGAGTATGATTATAATGTCTACATAAATCAACATGTTTGATAATAGCATCATAATTTTGTGAACCGAATTTCACAAGTCCTTTTGTGAACCGAATTTTCACAAACCTTCATGATAAAATAAATCTTTAAAATCCTTGCTATTATAATCCAATTACAATGACTTGATTTTATATCCTCCTTTTCTATCCGAAAAATCTTTCTTGATCAAATCAAATAATTTCAGATAATTGTATCTTTTAGTAAATACTTATTATTTACTTAGACATACAACAAAGGTTTCAATAATAATTTCCACTACACAATTTAATTTAACAATCATCTTGCATGATCTCAAATCAAATTTCTTCTCATATTGACTTATCAATATTTTCAATCATCATGTCTCATTAGACATCACGCATGCAAATACACAAGATCAAATATCCAAAATATTTGCAATGATTAAAAATTCGGTAGTGCATTTTATTATTGACTTAGGATATTTATTTTAACATTCAAATCCACTTTGCTATCAAAAAGATTAATGCATGAATAACTTATTCATAATCGAAATATGATCATAAGAAAACTTTATTCATAATAAAAACAACTTGCTTGTCTCTTACAAATATGAATAACTTGTCTCATCGAATATAAGACATACTTATTACAATCACTCTCAAATTCGACTACAAAACTCTTATTCAAAACTACTAATCAAAACTTGATAACTATGGGCGTGAAACTCCTTGGCCATCAACTACTTTGCCTTGCCATCATTCCGCAACATCATGTCGTACTCTGCAGCTATCTTGTTATATTCTGGTGCTGTTTCAATAAAACAGACATAAGCATCAAATACTTTAATATAACAAGTGTAAGAAATAACAATTATAACTTTGTATATCAAATATACCTTGCGTGTCATCTATTTCTCCTTCGATGGGTTCCACCTCCACATCTTTGATTTCGACCAGGAAATCATTGAAGAGGAGGAAATCACTCTTAAGTATATACTCATCGACAAGCTCCTCATAGCTAGGAGGTAGAGAACGCAACACCGCCTGTATTGCAAAAGTATCCGCCATCCAGTAATCGCATGTGTTTGTGAGATCATCGTGAATGTCAAACATCTTACACAAATGTGTCTCCAAGCAGGTATGTTCTTCCATCTTGAGTGAAAGAAACTTGTCCAGCTGCTTGTACTGCTCTTGCTTCATTCGGTTCAAGAACCGAACTTTAAGAGCACCTATCATCACAGCGGGTTCCATATGGCGAAACTCATTTTTCAGCTCATGATCCATGCAGACATACATCGTGATCTGAACACTCTCCAGACCTCACGACGCTGACGAAAATCCTCTTTCGCCTCTGCACTTGCGGAGTCTCCTGGTTTATCTCCTAACAATTCTCCTATCACGTAAGAAATGTCGTTCTGGTAGAGGACGTCTTTCAGGTTTCTGTACCACGTCATGAAGTTGGATCCATCGTTCCGGAGATTTCCTTTTCTAATAAAATGGTTGAACTCAAGACTTTCTTCCTTAGGATAAGGCATGATCTACAAAGATAATTTGCAAAGACTAGGTAAGGCTAAGTTTATAATATTTGAGTTTACTTTAATAATCATATTATCAAACACACTCCACTAAGAGAATTATCCCTAAAAACTGTCTTAGTGATTACACGATCCCAATCCATTAAATTACCCCCTTCGATCGGGCGGGCAACGTAACTTCAGAGGTAGGCAACGAATTACCAATCGCAACAATCATGCGACTCATGCTCGATCTTTCGATCACCCGTGTTCCGAGGCCATATACTGGTATATGCTAGGCTCGCCAATTTAACCTTAGTGTTTTCGCGTGTGCAACGTGGCTTACACCCACTGTATGCGAACGAAGAGACGAGTGTAGACGAAAAGGATCGAAACCCAAACGACGTACCCCGTAACGTAGAACTTTATTGGTGGTGCACACTAAGGCAGAACACAATTTTGGTATTAAATTAGGGATCATCCTATTACGGCTACCGTTGTATATCTTTATATAAGCACTCAAATAGGATGCAAACACACAACGAACAATATCAAAATAATGTAATGAAGTGCGATATGACATGGCCGTCGCGCCGGGCCTTCACGGCGCGCCTCCAATGGTGCTCCGAGTCTACGGTGCCACCTTTGCCTCCGATAACATAAAACTTACCGTGACCATGTCATATTAAAATGCCCCACTGCAAAACAAAGTTAGACGCTCTACTTTTATCCTTTTGCAATTTTACGTGGCTGCTAGGGCTTTCGTGAAGAACCGTTTCTTACCTACGAACATACAACCACAACACGATTAAATAATTGTCTCTATTACACCCTTTTCAGGGCCCTCCATTGAAAATGCCATGCCGTCTAAAGAGAGAGAGACAGACACCCGCCAGCCGCATATATGGTACAAGCCATATGTTAGTTGCGGAACCAGTCTCGCGTAAGCGTACGCGTAAGGTCGGTCCGGGCCGCTTCATCAACTCAATGCCAACAACATTAGCAAGTGCACGCGAGAGGGTAACAATTATAGAATCGATGCCCACATTCAACATGTGTTCTAACCGTACCAGCAATACTACGCATAGATCGGCTCTGATACCACTGATGGGGTTCGTAGCAGAAAACAATAATTTTTCTAACTATCGCAACACCGAAACTAGCCAGGATCTATCTATCTAGTAATGCGGTAACGGAGAAGTCATCGGAAACATACCCTTGTAGACCGATAGCGGGAATTACGCTCCCGCACAAGCGTTGCCGATGAAGACGTACGTAGCCGACCTCAAGGTCGCGGAGAACTTGGCGCGACGAAGAAGAAGGAGACGCGGCGATGAAGAAGCTCCTAGTGCCGAACTCGTGAGAGAGCAGCACCTCCGAGTACTCGCACACGTACGGACCTTGACGATGACCTCCGTGCTCCCCGATCCAGCCGGAATAGCGGAAGCGAGAACTTTGGGTGGAAACCCGCAGCACAACGGTGCGCTGCGGTTTATAGGTCTCCCGTATACGCTGTCCAGACTTGGGACCGCGCACGTCGAGAGATGGGGAGGGAGGAATTGGACTAGGGAGAAGCCTGGGCCAACCGGAATTAATTCCTGAATTTTCTGTGTATTTTTCCAATTAATCCGGGTCCCTATTTATTGGAGGAAAAGGGTGCACCTCTCCTCAACTAGCCATGTGGGACTAAAGAGGAGAGGGGGGTGGTGCGGCTGCCATCATGGGCCAGCCGCACCCCAAGCCCAGCCGCACCCCCTCTCAAGGGGGGAACTTCCCCTCTTGGGCCCTAGGCCCATTAAGGTGTGCAGCCCCTTTTTCTCCTTTTTATTTATTATTAAATTAATATAAATATATATAATTCCATAATTAATATATTTACATACTATTTAATCTCCCGTGACTCCGAAACAATTTCCGGATCACTCCGAACTCACTTCGGTCTCCCCGGAACTCTTCCGGTCTTCCCCGGAACTCTTCCGTTCTTGCCGGAACCTTTCCGAAACCTCCTATCTCTATACCTAAGCCACTCCGATGTTTCCAAAACGTTCTCCTAGCGTCGTCAAGACCTTAAGTGTGTTACCCTCGGTTCGAGAATACTCCGGACATGGTCGAGACCCTCCCGCCAATGACCGTCAGGGAGCCCTGGATGACTATGACGGTCCCCGTGCATTCTAGAATAAATCATCCTTGAATCATCTTTGAACCGTTAACATGATATGGTCATTCCCTTTGTTCGTTGATACTTCCTTGTCCGAGATACGATCGTCAACATCCGATGTTGTGTTTTATCTCGTTACCGACAAGGTTGCTTTACTCGTTCCCATGAAATTATATCTCAATGACCTAGTCATACGCTGCGCAGCTTTACAGATATAATCTCACCGAGTGGGCCCAGCATATCAATCCATCACACGGATGAACAAATCCCGCTCTTGATCACTCGCCCCGACTACTTCCTTCCAATACCCGAAAGTGTCACCCTTATTGTCGTGCGTATGAGACATGACGTTAGGTGCGATCAGCCGTATCTTTCAGAAGCAGCGACTTGATGTAATCTCACGGTCTAAGGAATAAGCTACCACGTTATAATCCTATTGCAGTGTTGAACTATCTGATACGATCCTAACTGCAATACTTTGGGTAATGTCCATCAAATTATTCTCCCAATAAAATGACTCCACCATCAACTGTTAATGCAATATGATCGGGAAATCACGATCATCCATTGACTGATGGACTAGTTTATCTAGAGGCTTAACTAGGGACTCTGGTTTGTTTACATACCACACGTGTATTAACAATTCCGATTAATACAGTTATAGCATGGTATAAAACTATTTATAAACTTAAAGAGATAATGCAATAAATCTTATTATTTATTTGCCTCTAGGGCATATCTCCAACATCATTGACATCATCAGGGACCTTGCGTTTTGGTGTTGCAGCCTCCATGGGATACTGGTCATCATCAGCAGAGTTGTATGCCTCAGGGTTATCAACATTGTTGACAGAATCGTCCTCATGTTGTACATCTTCAACAATATTTTCATGTCCATTATTTTGCTGCCCATCATTTGCTTCGCCAGAATTGTTTTCATCAGTCAATTCCACAATCTCCACTGAACTAGTAACAGGAGAAGCAGGAGTTTCAGAGTACACCGTGAGTATACACTTCTTTTTAGAGTATCCATGTCCCACAACATCAACTATCTTGAAGCCAGCTGCAGTAACCTGGTGGTTTGCAATATTTGCTAGAAGGTTTGGTGCATTGTTTTTTACATTAGTCACCATGTTGTTCAGAGCAGCAAACGCATCAATTGCATCAATAGCTGGCTGATTGGGTACTTGCATAGGGCTCTGCGGTGGGGTTTGAAGGACAGGTTCATCAACAGCTACAGGAGCAGCATTGGGTGCTGGTTGGCCTTGATGAACACCATCCATCTGCTCATCATCTTCGTCAAGCGGCATGTCATTCCATATATCACCAAAAGGCAGGGCAGGCAGAGGATGTGGGTTACCACCATCAGGTGGGAGAGGATCCTCATCGCCACCCAAACAACCAATAAGTCTTGCACTAAGCACATAGTTCACCACGGTCCATGAATGGCCATGCCCCTCATCATTGGTATTGTCAATCAAAACTAAACTGATGGGAATTTCAAGCATATCCGGCACTCTGATTTTAACTAGGATTCTTGCACGATTTGAGTCATCTCTATTCCAAACAACAAACTTGCCGAATTCACTAACAGATTCCCTGATCTTCTCCACATACCAAGCCTCAACAGGATAGTTAACCATCATCAAACAGACCTCATGAGAAAACGTGAAATTCCTATGATTCAAACCACGGTTCTGAGGGAGGATGCGAAGAACAGAACCACCCACATGATATGGACTACCTCCTATGGCCAGATCTCTTGAGCAAGTACTAGTAAAGCGTACAAGAGCAACTCCCATACCAGATCGTGTGATGTCCTGGACAGTGTATCCCAGCTGTTCAATGAAGTCGCTGATGAGCTGGGTGTCGCCTTGGAACTGAGCAGGGTCGCTTGGTGGCTCGAGAACAACAATGGCCCAGTCATCTGCGTTAAGCAGAGGGGCGCCACCAAAGATGTGGTAGCCACGTCGACGGCGATGGATGCAGGGCATGATCACATTGGCACCGGGCGAAAGGTGGGGGGTAGGATCGCAGGGATACGTCGCCATGGTGTCGGGTAGGGAAGGGATGGAGCAACCGCAGGGGCTGGATGGAGGAGAGTTTGTAGATGGCGGCGTGGATGAAGCAGGGGAGGTATATGAAACGGCCGGCCGTGATACGGGGGCAATAATATCAGGTGCTTTCCTTTTAATCCTGTAGATAAGCTGTTTATGCCGTTTTAATAAGCATTGCCTTTCAATATGACCATAATGATAGCACTTCCGGCAACGAATCTTTGATGAACAACCAGAGGAAAAATGTCCCGATGCCAAGCAACGTCCACTGGAGGGAGATGAAACGGCGGTGGGCTGGAAGGAAAGAGTGGTGGTGGGCCTGGGGTTGGCTGGGCTCGTGGGCTGAGGTGGAGTTGGAGCGGCCGGTTCAATCAGGAGGGTGGGCTCATGGGCCGATCCTGTGGTAGCGAAATTTGAAACGGATGCAGAGCGGGAATTACGTGATCCATCCACCAAAACCGGATCAGGAGATTGGGTACGTGCAACGTACTGCATCTGGCCGGAGTTCCGCCGGCGACCAAGCGGAATAGTATTAGCACCCGTCAGATGGGGAGATTTACTACGAACTTGATGCCATTCTGATGCTTGTTCATGAGTCCAAGCCTCAAATTCCTTTGACCAGAAAGCTCCTCCAAAACCCCATAGGTGAAAATAACACTTGAAAGCCCGGCAACTAAAACTGACCAACTTGTAGATCATGAAACCCACAGCTTTGGAGCAGACTGAAAACTTGAAAACCCGATCACGGATGTGTTGGACATTAAGTCCCAGAGAATCACCCCCCAAGCAAGATCGAAGGGCAATCCCAACATGGTCCTCATCTAACCGGAAAGAGGCCCGGCCAAAGGAGACAACAAGGGAGAAAGCGAGCTCGTCGGAGATGGGGTGGACGGTTGAAGAGAAGTTGTTACGGACCTTGAGTTGGGAAGCCTTGCCCGGGGTGGGATGAAGGGAGTCTTCGAACGCCTTGAGATCCATGGCGGATCAGATCAGAGAAGATCGCCATGGTTCGCCTTGGGAGTCGCGTTGGGAGTCGCCAGAGAGAGGGACGCCATCGATGTGACGTGGATGTTACTCGAATACGAATACGGATCAGATGTTTTTTCAATTCGGAATGGAAACGAATATAAAGAAATAATAGACGTGTCTTATAATGAGTCAACTATAAAACTGTATGGTACAGAGATAAAGATAACGATATGATACACAATAGTTTCAAATTCAATCACAGAAAAAATAATTTTGACCAGTTTTTTTATTCTTTAGGCTGGCTAATTGCCATGTCAAGCTAGAATTACAAAAAATGTCTAGCAAAATTTTATTCGTACGATATATTCATTTCAAAATTCAATACCACATTTGTATTTATATGTAAAACGGATCCAAATATTTACCACATCTATTTAATTTTTGTCCAGGTTCAGATATTTCCACATCTATTTTTAATTTTTCGAGTACAAATGTTGGATAATTCGGATTATCCAATGCTAGTTTCCACCCATGCATGCATGTGCATTCGCTTTTGTTTGACGCATGTTTCCCCCATCTTTTTTCCACAGGTGTAGGAACAGCCAATGGAAGCGCCGTATGAGAAACATTTCCTCCACACGTGGTACGGACGCGTGCGACAAGAGGAAATAAAACGTGGGTGCAAATGGCCACAGTTGCTTGATGTTGATGACACCTAAAGAGGATATAATGAGCTTGAACATGGCAAAAGTTCATGGGTGCTCATCGTACATCTAACGTATATGCTTTTCACTCGGTTCATGCTAACGAACCGGATAATTTGGCAGATTAGCCACTACAATCGCAAGAGCAGAAATGAACCGCACTCCAAACCCATTATCCACCTCAGGTATCATCAGCATTTGTTGCTGAATCTTAAACGGAAACAAGAAAGAAGATGAAACAGAAGTAAGCCACTTTCAAGACAGTTGGGACCAAAATTTAAGAATCAATCAAAAGTTGATGCATTCATTTTTTTTTTTTTTGTGCGAGAAGGGAAGGTTTTGATCAGTTTCACCTCAAAATTAACACTCAACGTCTCAGGGGAGGGACGTCCGATGTGGCCACAGATTCCAAACAATACTTTGCCACACAGAGAGGCAAGACGCAGGACAGGCAAAAGGAGCTCCACAAGTAAGAACTCGATTCCCCCAGCTTCATGTGAACATTCTAATGAAGCAAGGTATAAAAACCTTCCTAAAGATGTTACTGCTCCAGCAGTACGATAACTCGGTGACCTCAAAACAGCTACATGTAACTCCTTACTGCGCAAGGACAAAATACAACTTGTTTCAGATATTAAAACTCAGTGAACTGGCACTCTGTTGACATTTGGTAACAGTTGATATGGCCATTACAGCCGCATGTGTTTTAGCACATCAATGTTTGACATCAGCATGCTTAGTGAGTTGCTCACTTAACATCTGCATTTGGAACTGATGATCGACATGGACCAGCTGATGTAGTGAACGGTATCCCTCGGAACGTTGCAATTCCATTCTCATCGGTACGGAGATGCTGGGTGCACAATAAAGCAAAGTTATTTGTGAGCAAGCATACAAAATAAATATGCAATAGCATTCAGGAAGGCATGTCCATATTTGATGGCAATATAAGGTTCTCTAACTAATGAAAAAATTGACAACATTTAATAAAACCATCCTGAAAGGCCAACCTTTGGTCACCAAAAGGAGAAAGTGGGATAACATCACACAAGATCGGCCATTGATAAATGCTTACCGGTGTTATCTTGTCCAACTGTTTTTTCTTTGGATTAAGAACGTCTTCTGGCTTCCCGTCAAACCTACAAGAAAAATGAAAAAAAAAATCATTAACATAAATCTGTGCAAGTGATGCAGGTCAAACAGGAATTAAATGACTTCAGCAAACCAACTCAGCAAAATTTTAAAAAGTATTAATCTACCATCTTTTATTTCGCAGGTGGCCACAAGCACACATATTCCTTAAACTAATATAACTAAACCACAATGCTAAGCATACTAATTACTAAATTACAGATATTTTTCTAAAACATCAACAGGTAGCAAGATCCTTTTGTTCATCCAAATTGCACTTCCATATTGTGCAAAAGTTTACATATCAACCTCAAAACTGCATACTAAATGGCATTTCCACTATATAGCCATGTATAGACAAGAAAACCAAATATAGTACAGGCTCCATAGAAGCGCACAAACATGCCTTCGTAAAATATAAATACATCATCTGCAGATAATGATTCTTACCCAACAAAAGAAATGCGTTCTCCAAGCTTGGCTCCTTCCGGAGGAATCAAAGGCTCCACAATGGTATGATCTTTATTTGAAGCACACAAGACCTGGTAGTGTGTTTAATGTAAAACGAGTCGAAAAGAAAATTTTCTATGAACATTAGGAGGGTCACATTTCAGACTGAGGATTGACAACATCAGAAGACAAGAGAAACACGATACTATGTTATATCGGAATAGGCTAGGATATGAACAAGAACAACCTACTGTTCCACCTCAGATACTTATGTCGTAAGGCTGTTCCACTTCAGATACTTACATGGCAAAGGGTATCATAAGTTCGTTCCAAAATTAGTTTATCATTTTCTTTGGGAACTGTTAGTTGACTATTTTAGAGTCTATCAGTATGATGTTCAGTAATCAGTGTTAAATTAAGCGCTCCTGAGCACGCGCTTAAGCGCTGAGCGGAGGCAAAACGCCTAGTGCTTAATTGCACGTGCGCTTGATGTCGCGTAGCACTTTAATCCTTCAGAAAAAGGAAAAGCGGAGGCAAAACGCTCACTCAGCGCTTAGCGCTTAACAGAACCTTGTCAGTAATATGTACATGCCTAATAATTTAGCAGTGCGAGCAAGGCTTGCCTGCAGCTTGCATTTCAAATTTCAGCAGAGTAATATTTTGGGAAAGGATAGTAAGCAGACTAATTGCCACAGTTCAAGATGCTTTGCTGAGGTATAAAACACAAGTACAATAGGATGCAAATGAAACATACCAGTCCAGCAGACATTACATCGCGCAGCTTCCCAGGCTTCACATTCGTGATCAAGACAACACGGCGATTCTTCAAAAGTAAGGGCAAATATTTATAACAGAACACAGCATCATAGATAAGAGAGCAAAATGAAGAAGAATCATTAAGTTCCTTGCTGTTGTTGACTACTTACAACAATATCATCTGGGCTGAAGAACTTAGCAAGACCACTAACAACTTGACGCACATTGCCATCTCCCAAATCTATCTCCTCCACCAAAAGACTGCAAAAATAACAGGTTGGAATATTAGAAAGAAGACTGACATACAACTAGCTGAACTTATTACAACTGTTAGGTTGAAATTTGTTGATACCTGTCAGCTGATGGGTGCTTCCATGCTTTACGAATAACACCAACCTGTATATTCAAGATACTGACACTGCACTCAGAATCCTTTTCTGCACTTTTCTGCGGAGCTTTCTCTGCAGCTGCCTCAGTTGTTTTTCCTGTGGTCTTCTCTTGGACTTTCTTTTTATCCCCAGAAGGCTTGTTGTTTTTGGCAGAAGTAGTACTTGCCTTATCCCCAGGAACCTTATTCTGACAAGAATCAACACAACAAAGAAACTCACCAACTAAAATGACATGTTGTACACAAAATAAGTTCTATTAATGGTGCCCAAACATGAATATCAAATCTGATATGCAAAAGCTGTACATGGCTAAACAGTTTAGTATTTACATCCGCCTAGTTTTCTTGTGCATTGCACAAGTGGCTACATGAATCAGAACTAAGAGTCTATTCGGTGCCCCAACTTTCCCCACCAAAAATTTGGCTGGAACAAACTGGGTAACTACAGCCACAAAGATGGCAGAAAGGCACGGTGTAGGGGATTGTGGACTAGAACATAGGTTTGGGGAGGACAATCGAGGGTGCGGTTAGATTGATTAATTTCTCGTTACTTAGTCGATATTTGAGACATATGTTGTCCCTTTTATAACACTAGCTTGACCCCTATGTAATAATCCACAGAATACTGATTGGGTCTCTCTCTAATCTTATCTCTTTCCTATTCAAATAAGAAATAACTCTCCTAGCTAACTGAATATTGCATAATCCTATATCTCTACATATAACATTGGCGGCCTATGATATTTTGGGTCTAACTCTTTTGGCTGGAAAATTTTTGGCTGCCCATGACGACTTACCGCCCTCATATTCTGTTCACAATTTTTGCCAAAATTTCAGTGAACGAAGGGTCAAGTAGTCTGATAGTCTAGCCGGTCTTTCTGATCAGCCAATGGTTAACAAAAACTGGTAGGGCATGCTATGGATCAACCAACATACCCTAAATTTCACCATCAATTTGAGTATGCAACCTAATTCTGGACACTGCAGCAAAAGAACATGAAAATGCAGAAAATTGGTAAAATTCTAGTCAAATCTTCACAGCACCATGTACCACGAGTACCTCTTACTAATGCTGGTCCAGGCATGCCAATAACTCATGTGGATCAGTATACAGAATAAAGTACCTCCTCTGCAGCCTTTTTGGAGTCAGCAGTTCCATCAGACTTAGCCGCAATCTTCTGTCCTGAAACAGCTTTCTTGGAAGTTGGATCGGCATCTCCTTTGTCAGCTTTCTTTGGATTCTGTCAAGTAGAATTATAAAAATGGCATGGTTGTTTTCGTGATTTCCACATAATATTTTTTTTCTGCACACGTTTTTAAGACAATTGAAAAGAAACAGCGTATCAGTACTTTATTAATTCTATGAAGATTAACGCTTCCTGGACTTTAGCAGTACTAACAATAGTACTGCATCATTAAATTCTAAAGATGTGAACGGGCACAAATTTAGCAGATCAAGCACAAATGTGATCTTATAAATACAGTAACTAGCAACAACATGCAACAGGGATAATTTCCCATAATTTCCTATTTATATGGAAGTATATAAATTAAACGAGCAAATATAAAATACTTTCAGATCACCAAAAATTTACTTACAGAAGGTGGAGGTGGGTTGAAGACGGATTTGGTCACGTTTATCTTTTGCAGTGATGTACCAAAATCAACGGAATTCTGCATCAGATAGTAGATTCACATAAGATGACATAAATGACTGACGATGCAGGCATCCTATTAATTACAAACAGATATTTATTTTTTAGAAGAGACTCCAACCAGCATAAACCTATGGTTACATTTGGGTATGAGGGCAGCAAAATTACTTTTGTAAGAAACTTTATGATGCTAGAAATTGATCTTGAAAGAAGCAAAAGCTCTATGAAAGTGTGTTGAATGGCTTTGAATATCAGATAGAGTAAACTTTGAAAACATGCTAGTTCCAAAATTTGGTCTAGTAATTATAGAAACGGCATCAAAATGTCATATTTTGATTGCAAAAATGCATAAAAAATCATCATAGTGACGGATAAGAATGCGAAGAAAGACACTGGAGATGAATTTAACTTTGTATTGGCGGAAATCTGCAATTATACAGATTTGAATCTTTTAGAAGAGAAGATATATATATCTCAATTTTAAAACGCATGGGGACAAGTTAGGAAAATCAGATAGGCATATTAAAAAAAGAAATCAAAAGATCCATCTTAAACCTGAATGTAGTCCATCCACCGCAATATGTTTGGATATTTCTGCAACTCACTCTCACTAAGATGACACTGAAAAGCAATATACAATTAGAATGTGGGCACGTAAATGTCTGGAAATGCATATCGATAAACATATGATGGTGGTTGCATAAATTAGTAAAGTTACATCATACATACCATGAAAACCTGTACAGTTGCAAACACAACAATGTCCGCAACTGATGGTGTAAAACCGTTGGCCAATAGTACTGACGTCTGGGACAAATCTTGATTCAAATTACCAAGTAATGCATGCTGTTCTCCATCACTTGAAACAAAATTGCTGGAGAATTCAACCCACTTCTTAACCTACCAATGGAGAAAAGGAGATCATGTGCCAATAGATAAGTAATAGCGACCCGAACTAATGTACATTGTACATAAAAGCAAGAATAGTTACCTCATCATGTGGATTGTTCACAATATGTGAGAATAGGCTCACAATATCACTCTCATTTGTAAGTGTACTGGAATTGCTATTCTGTAACATTCAGCACATGAATCATTAACAGTTTCCAGCAATAAAACTTCATCCAAATAAAGCTTGACAAGAGTGAGGTGGAAAAAAAATGTTCGCACAAAGTAGCAAAAATAACACTGCACATACTGGCCATCAAAGTTTGCACATGTGCCCTACACATGTTGGTCCAGGGACCAGGAGTATCCCAAACAAAATTCATCACTAAGTTAATCGATTAGTATTATATCAGACCATGGCAGGCACCAGTTCAAGAGATGAAAAAGGTTATGCAAACTTTTCGAACAAGACAGACGCTACTTCGTAACAACTAAGATGAACTATGCTGAGGCGTGAGGGCATATGTTGCATGTGATCAATGCCTCTGTGCATCGAACCTATTGGAGGACTAGAGTTTCAAGCTTTGTCCTGTGCGGCTAAACTACACAAATGTTCTATCCATGTGCTAGATAACAGCTAAAAAATGTGCAAGTAACTAGGCTACGCATCTCCTTAACACACTATTGGCAAGCAAAAGAGGTCGTTTTTCATGCTTGGCATGGTTAATTTGATTAAGTGAAGTATGCAACCATGATGAAAAATATGTTCTGTTTCAGTCTGATTGATAACAATGACTCCATAACCATTACAGGAGTACACAACCATAATAACCAGAGTAACATATATATCACTAAAAATATGTGTCTGCCTCTTTATTTTGCACAAAACATGGGTAGCTTGACGTTTTGAACTTATTTAACAAATTACGTATCTTCATACTATATTACTCTTACACACCAGAACAATCTTAGCAAGCAAAACAGATGATCCACGGGACATAATTAACAAGTACAAGTATTATCCAGAGCCCTAACTCATCGAGCAATTTAACCATAGGTAACTTATATATCTACGCTTTTCACAACAAAACATCATGTACAAAACCGTCATAACAAAATTCAACATCGCAGCACAATTACAACATGAGATTTGAGCCACGGGACTATCCAACCTTTACGATTGCTGAACTAACCATGCCCAGAGCCCAACAAATCGGCATCAAAAAAACTGAGCACGCACCGGTACGAATTGGAAAAAAAAAAAACACGCCCGCATGACCACTAAACAGCGGAAGGGACTGGAGCACGATCTATCCGAGTCTCCGAGGTAACAAGAATCTGGGGTTCTAGGAGTGAACGGGAAAAGGAGTCTTACCGGATCCCGGTCGAGGTGCTTGCAGAGCGCGTAGGACATGGCCTGCTTGCTCTGCGCGGAGTCCGCCGCCGCCATTAGCATTTTTTTTTTTTGAGAATAGGGGGAAGTGGAGAAGAGATAGGGGGAAGTGGAGAAGAGAGATGGTTTAGGGTCTAGTCATTACTGGGCCGCTGGTTTCGTTCGCTAGGTTGGGTTCTACTCAGGCTTTGTCCATATGGGCTCGGCCTCTTCTGATGAAAACTACTCGGTACCGGCGCGAGCCTGAAGGGATCCCCTAATGGGCCAGCCTATTTTTCGAGTTTTCCTTTTTTTTTCGTTTCGTTTCTTTTCTGTTTTCCTTTCCTTTCTTCCCTTTTTTTTCTTTTTATTTTTCTTTCCTTTTATTTTTTGTTTTATCTGACAGAAAATTTTCCAGATTTAAAAAATGTTCACATTAAAAATTGTTCAAATCCGGAAATTATTCCTTTAAGAATTTCAATACACTTGCAATTAGGCTCTATCTACTGTTTATTTTCAATCATGTCGATAGTCCCTATGTTTGATTGTTGTGCACCATCCAAGGCACATAGAGAAAAATTATTTGTTTTCAAATAGAAAATTCACCATATGCGATATCTCAATCATTTGTTTCTCGCGTTTCCACATGTATATATAAAATCATACAATTCAAAGAGACCCTAAGCTAAGCTAGAAACATATGAGAAAAGCCCAAAATATTCCCAGTTAGACCGACGCAACCAATGTGCACGAATTACGACGCTCTTTCATCCAACCTCAGATGTAGCAAATCCAGTACAGTATTAGCCTTGTGGTCCTAGTTCTAAAACTTGACGCGGGAAACAAATTAAGTCAAACGTCACAGACGCAGCTCTCTGTTCCGGACACTGTTCCGCTGTCGGTTACAGTTGACAATCTATTTATGACAAGAATCTACCGAGCCCGCGGTGTGGCGGTACGGTAGAGGACGCGGTACGCGACGGTCTTGGCACATGGATGGGCTCTCGTCGACGCCACATCGGGCAGGCTCCAGCACCGATGCGCGCGCCATGCATGCACCGCCGTTTCACGACTGGGGTCGAAGGGCATTCAATTCAATCGCGCTGTCTGTGCAAATAGACTGTTCCGCCACGCCGGCAACAGTACTCAGGCTTAGGGCATCTCCAGCCGTCAAGCCCCCCAGGACCCAAAAACGGCGCTAAATTAGGTTCGGTGGGGGGCAACGGCGCAAAACGAGAAGCTGGGGTTGGTGCTTTTCCAGTCGCACTCACCCCCAACGGGAGAAGATGAGAAGAAAAATTCTAAAAAAAAAAGAAACAGGGTGCCTCGATGAGAAGACGGAGCAGGGCGGCGAGCGCCCCAGGCTCGGCGGCGGAGTTCCATCCCAGCTCGAATCCGTCGCCGGCCGGCCTCCACCCCATCCCAGCTCGAATCCGTCGAGGTCGAGGAGGCCGCGCCGGGCAGGAGGGTGAGGAGCCCGTCGGCGTGCAGGTTGCGCATGGCGGGGACGAGGTTGGGCCGCGCCGGGAAGGACACCGGCCACGCGCCACGCGCCGCGAGCGCGAGCTCCGGCCTCGGCCGAGCTCGAATCCTTCGCCGGCCGCCTCCCATCCCAGCTCGCTCCGCACCGGCGCCCGGCGGCGGCGCTCGGTCTGGCTAGCAAGGAAGGCGGGGCCGCGCCGGGCAAGAGGTTGAGGAGGCAGCGCCGGCAGCAGGTGGACGGGAGAGGCCGGAGGTGGGGCCGCGCCGGGCAGGAGGTGGAGGGGGCTCGCCGGTAGAAGGTGAGAAGGGCCGCGGTGGGAAGGTCGGCGGCGGTGGGCTATGGTGTCGCGTCTGGTGGAAGCCAGCGGGGGGGGCGGCCGGCGGTGGAGTGCGGTGGCCGTCTGGTGGAAGCTACATCGTGCACGGAAGCGAGCAGAGAGAGGAGAGAGGAAAAATCTGTGCGGAAGGAGAGAGAAGAGAGGAAAAGTCTATGCGGGACGTGGCGGCAATTAATTGGCTATTCGCTTCATCCGGCGCCCCAGCAGACACCCAGCGCCCTGGGTTCGGCCTGGGTACGCCGGCGCCAAAACGGCGCTATTTTGCCTCCTGGGGGCACGACTAGGAGAATTTCGGCGCTTTTTGGCTATCTGAGTCTAAAACCGAACCTAAAAAGCCTCCTTGGGGGGCGCTGGGGGGCATGGCTGGAGATGCCCTTACACGGCGATGGAAGGAAGCTGCGGACTGACGCCGGCACGCGACAAGAGATTCCATCGCCGGCCGGCACCGGTGGTGTCAGCTGAGGTCTGTCTGAGACGAGAACGCTGTAGGCAGGAAGCGCCGGCCAGGGCCCAGGCTAGCTAGCTGCTTGTAGGAGACATTAATGCGGCAACCGGCGCGTACGTGGCATCGTCCCTCGAGCCGTCATAAATGAGCTAGCGTTGCTGGTCGGTGAAGCACCGTCGCCATTCTTTGCCGCCGCTGCACGGCACGGCCAAATCTGTCTCCGTTCGCCTGCCGTACGTGGTGTTCCAAACACGACGACGGCCTTCTGTACATACTCCCCGCTGGAGACTTGGAGCAGTGCCTATTTCCGCAGCCCGTTTCCAACGACTTCCTTCACGTTATCCAGGATTTTTTTTTTTTGAGGTCAATTATCCAGGATTTTAAGATGAAAGTTATCCACGGTTCAAATCCCACTCTTTGCGAATGAGGTCGCGTAACCATGTGGCATGGAAAATCGATCTACGTTCCTTTTGAGTGAATCAAAAAGAAAAATGCAACCGTTGTGTAGGTAGTTTTCAATAGGATAATAAATTAAGGTAGTAATAAGGCAAATCTTTTGCCTTTCCCTTCAGTAATACTAGCGCTAGCTAGACTCAACGGACATAGTACGGTAGTACTACTCTAGCTGATTTCCCGTGATTAAGGGCTGGTGGCGTGAGTAGAGTACACTAGCATACCGTTTGAATTGAGAACAAGCAAGAGCGCACCCCCTGGGCGCCTCCCCAGCCTATCCACGTGTCACTCTTGTTTTGTCCTTTTCGAGAACGATAGGAACGTGGAGCTCGCGGGCTGGGCGCTGGTTTTGCCTCGCTGTACTCCTCATCTATTTGTACTTCACCGGTTTGTACTGCATCCATTTGTACTGCACATCCTTTTCTCGTCGGTTGGACTCGCACGCACGCCATCCCACCCAAAGATCTCTTGCCGTGCCGCTCTCCCTCGCCACCCCTTCCTCCCTCTCGCCTGAAGAGTGAGATCTTTGGCCGTGCCGTCGCCCGATCTTCAGCCCCTCCGGTGTTTGCTTTGCAATGGAGGGATTTGGTTGAGGTATGTGACTTAATTTTTCTGTGATTTGGATGGGGCGGACAAGCTCCCGTGAGGCCTGGATAGGATGCAGGACTGCAGGGGTGGGGATTGGTGGAGGAGATAGGAGAGGAGGCACCTGAGGGAGAGGCGACGGAGTGGCCGCTGCACCGGGTAGGAGATGGAGCGGCGGCGACGGCGGGCGGGAGGATCTCTGGGGCTATCCACGTTGCACACCTGGCGGGCACGGGCTGGGCATCGCTCGGAAGGATTTGGCCTTTCTTCTCGTCTCGCTCATCCTCATCGGAAAGCCCTAGCCGCCACACCCCGCGCTCTGACTCGTGACCCTGCGTCCTCCCGCAGCCCCGCTCCTCGCCTCTTCCTCTCCGCCGCCACCGCCGCCTCGCTGGCCACCACATCCTCCCCACGCACCGGGCCGCGATTGGAAGGGGAAGCTGCACACCGACGCCGGCCGAGCTCCGCCTCATCCACCCCGCCCCTCTTCGTCGCGCGGTCTAGCAGGTCATAGGCGTTCACGCCGCCACCGCTGCCGTCTCCGCCCTACCAGAAGACGACGCCCAGCGCCCGAGGACCCGAGGTAGTCCCTCCCTTGCATCCTCTGCTCGTTCCGGGCTGACCCATTCGCGATGCTCAGGGCGGTACTGAGATATATTACAACGTATGCTCTCTAAATGGCTTCTACGGTAGCAATTAGTTAACAGGTTGATGGACCTTTATACACATGGAAATAATAGGTGGTATTCTACGGATTATATTTTTGTCTTATGCTTCTTAAATCAGGTCGGGATGGCAAGGTGAGGTGAATGAACTTTGTTCTTTTTTTTTAAGTGTTTCAGTTTGATCATATATTGCAGGGCACTGATTTGTTGCTTGTGCTTATTCTACTGCATCCTTGAATGTGCATGTTGATGAGCTATAAGATCAGAAGTTAATTTGCCGGAGGCATCCATTTGACTGAGCCAAGTTATGCAGGTACATCAAGTTTGACGCCTTCACTACTGCAGCCGAGAGAGGGCTGTCAGTCAAAAGGATTGTTAGCTGCATAACTATGTGGGAGATTCTTGTTCGTGCCGTTGGCGATGATGCTATAAGGAGCGATCGCCATGTAGTTGATTTCACAGACGATGGCAACAAGGTGAATAAACACTTGGGTTTAGTGCCCATCTCAGTAGAAAATTGGCTTATAGAGAACTATAATGTTTGTACAGTGTACCAAAGCAGTGCAGGTTACTGCCATACTGGAAGATGGGTGGAAATCTGAATGTGGTCTTTTGGTTCGTGCAGATGGCATATGGTCAAAGGTGATGAGTTACTTGTCTTGTCAAAACGGAAGCAAAGTTGACCTGATTGAGGTTTTTCTAGGAGCCTAAATTGAGATTTTGTTAAACAGCTAGGTGAGGAAGTCGCTTTTGAGGCAAACAGAAGTATCTTATTCAGAATACACTTGCTACACCAGAATTGCAATCTTTGTGCCTCCTAATATTGACACAGTTGGGTATGTAGCTACATCCAACAATGAGTATTGTTGTTTCCTCTGTTAGAAAATACTAACGTGCTCATCTTTTTCTCTTGAAGGTACCGTGTGTTTCTTGGTCACAAACAATATGTCGTCTGGTTAGATGTATGTGATGGTAAAAATGCAGTGCTGCATATTTTAGGAGGAATCTGCTGGTGGTACTGATCCTGAAATTGGTGAGCGCTGTAACATAAATTTCTTTGTTGGCCATATTTCGTTGGCATTATATAGAACGTATGTTTCTTGAAAGAAAGCACAAATGGAAATTTTGATTGTATAAACTGCTTTTAAATTAGGTTCTTTATGGTATTCAGCAAGCACGAAGACTCCGCCAAACCCTACAAGAGGATGACGCCAGCCTCTCCCTTGCACCCTCTGCCCGTGCCTTTTCATGTGGTTCACCCCTACGCGATGCTAAGTGGCAGGCTGATCATGGTGTAGGCGCGTGTGAGAATAGGGAGGACGGAGCATAGAGGGTGAGGTAGAATTAAGAGGAGACCTCTTTATCTTTAATTGCAATTTTCAATTTCTCATGGTGTACATGGGATCTGTTTTTATGTGTTTTGCATCATGTACTAAATTTTCCCACATAATTTCCAGGTCCTTGTTGTCCGTTGACAAGTATTGCGTGATGAAGCTACCTGGAAGCAATTGTACTTGACTCTTGCAATATCATCCACAAAATCTACTCCAATGCTCACTTTATAGGAAACAAAAATTTCTGTGGAGCTTTGCGCAAAATCGTTAATCTTGAGACTTTGTTATGGTAATTTCATTTTACGTGGTTATATGCATTTATGGACAAATATAAGGTGAAGGCAAATAGTTATGCATCAATCCTTGCATCCGCTCCTGATTATGTTGTACTCTACTTAGGATGCTTCCTTTCAGTTTGCCACTATTGTACCCAGCATCACATGTTTACCTAAATTATACAGTTATAATTAGAAAATTACACTATTTCTATCTTCCATGTCTTTTCTGCTCTGGACAGCATTATTTGATTTCTGGATTTAGTGTAGATTGGACTCTTCATCAGGGAATTAAGATTTTTTCTATCATATGAGTAAGTAATTGCTAATGGTGACTTCTTCTGCAGGAAAACAGAAGTGGAGCGAGCATGATTACCTATTTACCTCAGTGAATAAGGACAAGGACACAAACCATTTTTGGAGATGTGAGAGGTCTTTCCAGGGCATGTCACTATCCAAGAAATTTAACCTGCAGTAGTGAGGTCTGTCTCCATGCGTTCTTGGAGGTGAAATTCTTAAGTAACATCTTTGTTTCCAATTCTCCATGCTCCCTGTTTTTCTCTTAAGTTTCAAGTATCATGAAGTTCTAGCATGTACGAAATAGGCTCCTCATATGGCTCCATAATTACAAATTTCAGCTGAGCATGTTGCAGTCCTCGACCATCAAAAGTTGCAGGTTCATTAGCGCTCATTTTGCATACTTCAGATACTTTTCTGAGCACATATTGGCAGGTGAGCATATGCAATTTATATTGTAGGATGGGTCTCATAAGAAATGGCATCGTGGAACATTAGCAGAACTTACAATGGAGCACATCCACTGTGGGATATCGATTTTGTGCAAACCTAAATGCTACCTAAAACTAGAAATGATATAACCCAAATGCTATTTAAAAGTAGAACTGAAGCAGCGGATCTACTTCAGTTTCCTTCTTCTTTAGTTCTACGTTTATTGCCAGAAATTGGTGTATTTAGCTTTGTACTATTTTATTACACCTAAATAAAAGTTCTGGCTTCGAAGCACAGACGGTGCTTTTATTTATGCAGGGAAAAGTGCAATGCATATCATGAATTGTTGCAAGAATCTATTGGATTTATTGCTCTTTCGCTGGCCAATGGCTGAGTGATATTGCAGTCCCAAATTGTACTTCTGGATAATTTGGGTGGCTCATAAGAGGTAGACTAGCTGACCTTTGGGTGTGGCGACGACATCACGGAGTATTTGGGAGTCAGGGATTCTCCTGGGAGAAAACTATGAAATGCAGGATATCACCGACATGGCAACTCGTGTATCTCTTCGGTTATGTGAGTACAAGTTCTATCATACTTGGAACTTTAGTATCTTTTGTTAAAGGTGATCATCCTAAAATAGTTTTACTTGGTTCTCCCGTTTCATGGTCATGTTGTTTTGCTATCTGCGGCTATAAGGTGATTGTATAGATGGTTACATATGTATGTTAATCATCTTTGGAGTGACTAACTGACAAAATGGTCACTACATTAGTGGCCAGGTGAATATCCCCTAAAATGACGTATATATACTCATAGTATTTGCAGACTTGTTCTGATATGTTCATGATCGATAAGTGCACATAATCATTCATACGCTTGAATGCCATGACAATAGCTATATAATAGTAGGTCAGCAATTGCAATGTCAAAGTAGAAATACATTATTTGGGTCTTGCAATATAATGTATTTCTCTTTTATTTTCTTTGTGGCAGGTCTCGTCACAGTTACTCCTTTTGACTATGATTGTTTTTCTGATATATGCAGGTTTGACCCGATTTATGTGATCCGAGACAAGGCCGACTAACAAGTCATAGATGTCTGACCAAGTATATTGTTACAATTTATTTAGCAGATTCAGATGTTTATATGGCATGTTCTGCTCTATATCTTTTGATAGGGCAAATTATAGCACCAACTTTTATGTGCTACTATGGACGTGTAGAAGACACATATCATTTTCTCATGTTAGGACTACACCTTCTAGAGTAACAAAGTATCCTTCCTGTTTTACCACCGAAATATTATTTTAGATCTAATAGTAGCACCAATTTCTATTAAACTATTTAATTTAATTGATTGCTATTGCAAAGCTGACAACCAACTCGGTGGCATTTTGTGTTTTGACAATATGAGACCATTTGGAACTTCAATCCATTTATACTGGAAGATCATCTATCAATCCATGGGAGTGAGAAAGGCCAAAATATTGTAGCACAGATTTTTCACATTACATGAGCTCACTGCTGCAGTTTGGAACTTCAGACAAGATTGCATGAAGAGCGAGGGAGTATTTTGCTACATATGTGAATGAGAATGGGCATGTTAATCTTCCAAATTTATAGGTTTTACTAGATACACATATTTTTTTCTCAGGTTTTGACTGATCTAGCAGAAATGTAGAGTTAGACCAAGTAACTTAATGCTGGTACTTATTGTATATTTTCTTAACTCCAATATATGTTGCTGCTGTGAATCAACTTGATTGTATT
Organism: Poa pratensis; assembly: GCA_947311845.1. NCBI lineage: Eukaryota > Viridiplantae > Streptophyta > Magnoliopsida > Poales > Poaceae > Poa > Poa pratensis. Next base: position 30,952,081 of record CAMZMU010000057.1, on the reverse strand, counting down.
GGTCTCAAGGAAATAGAGAATGTTTGGTTGGTTCCTTATGCTCAGTGTATTGCATTACGCCGATTTTTCAATCCAATCAATTGCTGTGTTGATGGTTAACAATGCATTCTAGATTAGCTGTTTGTGTGATGATTTGGATGCACCTGACCGGCTAGGAGGCGCCCCAGCCTCTAGTCTACATCAATCGCCGTTGCTAAGAACGGACGCAGTAGATGGCGTGTGGCTGTTTTTGGATGATTTCTGGGGAGAAGAAAGTTTGGGTGCAAAGTGCGGAAGCCTGTGGCAGGGCGAAACAGCATCATTTTTTCACAGTGGGCCCGAGTGGTGCTGCTGTATCGACGGGTCAGGGGGCGAGCAGCAGAAGAGCTACACGGCCCCTGCAGTACAGTTGCACGCCGTGGAGCAAAATGGTAGGTGCTGCAATTGAAGGCTACAATTTGGCCGAGTGCTGCGGTGCGGCGTGGGAGCAGTCACTGCCCGCCTTTCTTGGAAGCTTCACAGGACACTGGGCCCGGTCGGACAGCCGGTAATCCACCAATCCTTGCCCCCGACTAGTCCTTTCCTTCTGGACGGAGAAACACCTCGCGTTCCTCTTCTTCCCGTGCCAACGGCGGCATACTACAGTCTACAGGTTGATGCGGTGAGTTTCGTGCGTAGTCTAGAGATCTCCAAGAAATCAGATATTAGAGTAATAGAATCAGCGCAAGAAATCAGATACTCTGTAAATCAAAGTCAGGTTTATCAGCAGAACTAGCTAAGAACACAATCAGAAATATCAGTCATTCACTGGTGTCAAACATTGGTAGCTATTGGCATCGAGGCAATACCCACATTAGCAGAGATGAGCTACAGTTTCATCCAAGGAATGAACCAAAAAAATTGCGAGAAACTACAAACAGCCTTGCTTGCACCCACCCTAAAATTTCACACTACAGACATTCCACAATCCATTTCCACTCTTTGCATTCCTCTTCTTCCCAACCGGGCATCATATATGCATCTCAGAAAACAAAAAGAAAAATGAAAGCTAACGATCACAAAAGAACCGAGTTCTAAAGGAATGAGACCTAGACCAGCTCATCCCCTGGACTATCCTGAGGACTCCTCAGCACCTCAAGTATACTCACCACCTCGCTCATGTCCGGCCGCTTCGATGGCACCTGCGAGGTGCAAACAAGGCCCAGCTTGATGATCGGCATGGCCTCTTCCATCGGGAACTCGCCGCATAGGCGCGGATCCATGCACTCCTCCAGCCTGCCTTCATCCAGCGCACTTCTCACCAAATCACATAGCACGACCACATCATCTTCCAAGTACTCAACGGGCCTCCTGCCCGTCAAGATCTCCAGCGCAAGCACCCCAAAGCCATAGACATCACACTTCTCAGTGATTTTCACTGTCTTGCATGCGAATTCCGGCGCCATGTACCCAAGAGCACTCTGGATCTTACTGCTCAGCACATACCGGTCTAGCATCGGGAGTAGGTTCGCAAGACCACAGTCACCGACTCTGGGTTCACCATTGCTGTCCAGCAGTACATTGCTTGACTTGAGATTGTAATGGACGACCCCATGCTGGTGGAGGTGCATCAGGCCCCTAGCAACACCGATGATGATGTCAAACCTCTCCATCCAGGAAAGGGAGTCCTCTTCCGAGCACTCATGCAGGTGTTTGTGCAAATTCCCTCCAGGCAGGTAATCATAGATGAGGAGCTGCAGTGACGAAGTCCAGTAAAAGCCTCTCAGTGTGACAATATTGTGGTGCCGCACCTTGCTTAGCATCTTCACTTGTCGCTCAAAGTCATCCCTGGACTTCACCAAGCTAGACACGGTGAGCTTCTTGATGGCTACCGGCTGGCCGTCTTTGAGCACTGTCTTGTAGACTGCACCAAAGCCTCCTCGCCCAAGCTCACAATCCTTGTTCAACAGGGCATGTCCATCAGCACTGAACTCTGGGCTGCCTTTACCAAACATGACAAGCTTCCCGGAGGTAGCGTCATTTTCTGGGGACTGGCTAAGGTAATCGTCTGATAGTGCAATAGCAGGCTTTGAGTGGGAGGAGGCTGCACGGACACGACGGTTGAGCACAGTTACAGTGATCACTCCGATGGCAATGGCAGCACCACCAGCAATGGCAATGAGGGTGGAGACGCTCAGTATGATTTTCTTATGGTGCATGCTGCTAGGGGAACTGGGTGTGGCTTGCGACGAAGGGTTCAAGGAGGAGTTGGGATTGAGCACAAGGGGCTTTGGCATGATCGCGCTGCAGGAATTGTTCTTCCAGGAATTGCATAGGCCAGAATTGTCTGATAGAAAGAAGTCAGGGATGCTGTCGAAGAAACGGCTGTTCGGGAGATCTCCTGATAACGAGTTGTGGGAGACATCGAAGACGTGCAAGCTGGGCAGATTAGATAGCTCCACTGGCAGGGTCCCATTCAGCTTGTTCTGGGAAAGATCAACCATCTGGAGACTGGTGAGGTTGCCCAGGGTGCTCGGAATTGATCCCGTGATGTCGTTGTGTGACAAATCCCTGCATTACAAGAGTACATTGCATCAAATAAAATGGCCCCTAATGTTCAGTCAGAATCAAGTAACACTGTCAGTTGGTTTTAGTTTATGGTAGTCCTAACATTCAGTCGGAATCAAACACCAACCAATTAGTTTATTTATTTGATCAATTTGCTATATTTTATATTTGAGAACAGTTTGCTACTCATGCACATTTGACTTGAGTTTTGAGTGTATAAAAATGAGTAGCCTGACACTGGATACGAGCAAAACAACATGACAGAGACCCACATTTTGCGGTTTTGGACTCCTAACAGAAAACTAAAGACATCGCTGTCCTGTCATTTTCTACAACGTCTCTGGAACCTAGGGAACTGAAAGCAATCGAAGCATGCAAAGAAGTACAAAAAAACAAATAGACCTAGTCAACTTCACAAACAAGCAATCTGAATGACGTCAAATTAATTTAATTCCACAAAAACAAATCACAGAGAAATTCACTTACAATGCAACGAGAGAAGTGCAGCTCCCAATCTGTGCCGGGATGCGGCCGGTGAGGGAATTCGACCCCATCCGCAGCTCCCGGAGCGCCACGGCGCCGCCAATCTCTGGTGGAATGCTTCCTTTCAGCGTGTTAGCGCTGACGTCGAGCACCTCCAGCAGCCTCATGCCACCAATGCCAGCCGGCAGCTGCCCCGATATGGAATTCGAGGACATGTTCAGAAACTGCAAACCAGCGAAGGCAGTAATCTGCAGCGGGATCCCGCCGGAGAAGGCGTTGCTGGCCAGGTCCAGCACGCGCAACGCCAACGCAGCATCGCCCGGGACCTTGACCCAGCCGTAGAGCTTGTTGCCGGCGACCGAGACGCGCTGCAGCGGCAGGCCGAAGATCCACCAGGGGAGCTCGCCGGTGAGCGCGTTCCTGCTGAGGTCGGCCTCCACGAGGTTTTTGCAGTTGGCGATGTCGTCGGGGATGGCGCCGGCGAAGCGATTGCCCGACAAGTCGAGCCGCTCCAGCGCCCACATCTCGCCGATCCACGCGGGCACCTCCCCGAGGAGCGCATTGCTGCCGGCGCCCAGGAAACGTAGCGCGGAAAGCCTCCGCAGGGAGTCCGGCAAAGAGCCAGTGAAGAAGTTACGGCCGAGATCCAGCGACTTGAGCAGCGCCGCCTCGCCGATATCGGCCGGTATTTCCCCGGCGAACATGTTGCGACTCAAATCGACCGCCCGCAGCGAGCTGCTCCGGGGGAACCCGCCGGGAACGCTACCGGAGAGCGCATTGCCGGAGAGGTCGAGGGAGCGGAGCGAGGGCAAGGACCAGAGGCCGTCGGGGATGGGGCCGGCGAGGCGGTTGGAGGAGAGGTTGAGGGAGAGGAGCGAGGAGCAGGAGGCGACGGCGGAGGGGATGTAGCCCGAGAGGTCGTTGTGGGCGAGGTTGATGGTGCGGATGTCGCGGCATTGGGCGAAGAGGTCGGCGGGGATGGTGGCGGCGAGGCGGTTGGAGGAGAGGTCGAGGGAGCGGAGGCGCGGGAGGGACGCGAGGAGGGCGGGGAGGACCGGGCCGGAGAGGTTGTTGCGGGGCAGGGCGAGGGAGAGGAGCGCGTCGAGGCGGAGGAGCGCGCGCGGGAGGCGGCCCGAGAGCGAGGCGGCGGGGAGCGAGAGCGAGGTGACGCGGCCCGCGCGCGCGTCGCAGCCGACGCCCGGCCAGGAGCAGGGGCGGTCGTCGTCCTCCGTCCACGCGGCGAGGCGGCCCAAAGGGTCGGCCACGCCCGTCTTGAAGACCACCAGCGCGAGCACGTCGTCGGTGAGCGCGGTGGTGGTCGTGGGCGTCGCCGCGGCCGCCAGGAGGAGGAGGAAAGCGGCGAGGCGCAGCGCGGGAGGGGAGGAGGCCGCGGCGGCCATTTGCGGCGGCGGGGGCAAGGGAGGCGAGCGTGAGGGCGGTGGGATCACACCGGAGCTTTGTCCATTTGCGCGGAGCAGTTTTGTTGGAGGGGAGAGGTGGTGGCGTGGAGGCTGTGAACTGTCACCTGTGGAGGACTAGTGGTGAAGCGGGAGGCCCCTGCTGTGCTATTAATGTGCCACGCGCAGAACAAATAGGCGTAGACAAAATGATTTGATTGCCCTTTTCGAATTTCTCTCGTCTTTAAAAAAAAACTAATTTAATTTTTTGTCACCTCAATTTTTTTACTGCATTTCGTCAAACTTGATCGAACTGGAAGTAGTATCAGGTGCATTTTGAGCTTAAAAATGTATCAGGTGCATTTCGATCCATTGTTGGGAAAATATCCACCCTGGTGACAGCCGTTGTTCGCACTTTACAGTATAATAGTAGTAGCCGTATCCAGATTAAATGATCATATAAATAACCGTCCTCTTGATTAATGGACACCGTTCAATATTTATGATGTCCCCCCCCCATCACCCTTGATTACCTGTTGATCTTTACTATTAAATAGGAGTTCGTACGTTGGTACGTCCTGGCAGAAATTCTGCCGGACCATCGCTCGATCGATCGATCGTCACCCGCACTCAGCCCATCTAGCATTGCCCGTTGGCCCGGCCCAGCAGAATAACTCCTCACTCGTCTCTTTTCTCTCCCGTGATGACGCCCTAGGAGGGCCGCCGCCGCCAGCGTTTTCCCCCCGCTCGTCCCTACCGATTCACCGCCGCCTCAAGGACCGCGTGCGGGCACTGCCTCCAGCAGTTGGCGCTGCTATCATCGTGTATCCCATCTCGGAGAAGCGAGCGGAGCACCTCATCCTCTTCAGCCAGTGGTGGTAGGAGCCCGTCCCGCTGCCCTTCATCCGCAGTTCGTCTCTCTATCTGCGGGATCGCCGCGGCTGCACGGCCTGCACCATCCCTGCCTGATCTCCCTTCTCCTCGGCGCCTACTCATCGGCTCCCTCTTTCTCCGCTCAACCACGCGAGAGCCTCTGCACCCGACGCACGAGCGTCCCCGCCCCTGGCCTCCTCCACCGCATGCGGGAACCCCGAGCTCCATCTCGTGCACGTCGCGTGCCCTCCTCCCCTGATTTTCCCAGCTGACGCGCCGCCGGCCCACTCCCGCCGCCCCTGCTCCAGGTTAGTGTCTTAATCTATCTCTTGTTGCTTTGTTTGCATCAGAATATCCCTAATTAGCTTAATTTGGTCACGTTGTGTACTTCACTTCGTTTTTCTCAAAGCTATAATTAACTGTTCAGATTTCAGAAGATTGCAAGTCCTCAATCGAATTGATTCTAACATGTTGGCCAGATCAGAATCGACGAAGTGACATAGTGAACTGTCGCCTAGCTCGTGGAGAATTTCTCCAAATTCCATCAATTAGCGTCATTTTTTTGTCTGCAGTTTGTACGTTTAAATGGTTTATGTCCTTCTTAAAGGTTTTTCGTGGTGCACGATATGAATGGCCTATAAAACACAAAATAAGAAATACAAGGAATTTTGTGTGGTTGCAGCGGCGGTCTAGCGGGTGGATAGTGCAGTCGACATATGCCAAAGAAACAAGCAAATGTTGTGCGGTCGCAATGGCAGGCTGGCGGGCGAAAGGTGTGACACGGTCTTAGCGGAAAGCCAGCAGGCATGTCGTTTGATGCAAGAGCAGCGAGAGGTGTGTTCTTTAGTTCTTCACGAGACAATTCTAAAAAAAAAATGATCACTATGTCTTTCTAAGTATTTACTTGATCTGTTAATGCATACTGCGGCATTTGGGGATCAGACTGCACCTGCATCTCAGCCACCAACATTCATGGGGTTCCAGGGGCAAATGCACCATCATTTGGTCCTCAAGGGTGGCAAGGGCAGGCACAACCAGTGAGTGTTCCTTCTTATTAAGATTTAGAAAGTGTTAAAAAAGAATGAGATTTTTGTAGGACTTATGACGAGATTTCAGTGGTAAATATGGAACCAAAGTTGTGTTAACTGAGGAACTTGAAGTATTAGTTGCACATGATTTATAAGCCCAAAATTATCAGAATGCATGCAGAAATATGGTCTGGAGTCTAAGAAGCTCCATGTTCTCGTGGTGCGTGTATTTTGGTATGTTTAAGTGTGTAGATGGAAGAAGGAAAATGTATCCTCAATCCTCGTCTTCCTATTGTAGGGCCTGCTAGAGCAGTAGCCGGATGCCAGCAAATGCAGTAGCCAGATGTCTCCCATCCTTGCGAGAGCTTGACATGCTGTTGATATATCCCTATCGTTGCTCCACAAACCATAGAGAGCTGAGTTATTTGTAGTTTATATTCCCTTTATCGTTGCTACCAACCTTACTTTAGGTGATGTCGGTCACTACAATTATAGAAGAGGGAGTAGTTTTTTATTTATGAAAGCCGTGTATTCTTTTAACTATATCTTATTTGGATGCTCAGTTTGGAAATTCTAATATGCCTTTGGTCAGCAAAGTAATTATTTTACTCGGCTTCCTTACATGTCCACTCCGAGGAGACAAAATACAGTCAAAAGAATATGTGATCCCATGTAAAAACGGATTTGCAAATTTCAGTTTGTTTGGCACACTGTTTTTGAGATTTTGTATATATTGAATGTAGGGCTTGGTAGATTTTTTTTTCTTACAACAAATGAAACACTGTAAATCTGTAGGCAAAAAAGGATCTTCGGGGCATCAAAGGTGGACCAAAACTGGTCAGGAAAGATGGGAAGGTGAAGGGTGGATGGAGACAGAGAGGGAGATGGATCGATAACTTATGTAGTGGGGTACAAGAAGAGGAGAAAGAAGATCGGATGAGCACGTGGTATGGTGACCATAGCGAAGGTACTTCGAAACCACAGAACGACTTCTTCCTTAGTGCAGAAATATTTGTATCGCTCTATAGCAAATTAAGGTGCTTTAGAAAACCGATGCGATACCTTTGTTCTCGTGAAAGAGTAATGAGAAACAAACATTGTTTTAAAAGCATTGTATCTTTCATCATGTGAAAATAAGACTTCTAATATGGCATCACTTAGCAACTCCGAAGTTATGAGCTACGGAACAACCATGCCGATTTACCAAAGTGGGGAAAACACCGCCATGCATAGGTGGGTGACCTGTTATTGGAGTAAGGTGACTACAAAGTACAATGTTGACATAGGAGTGGGGTGACTACGAAGTACAATGTCGACTTTGTTGGAGCATGATAACTACGAAACATAATCATCGCGGGTAAGAAAGAAACTTGACGGCCCGTGGCAACGCACGGGCATTCAACTAGTAAGGATAGATTGCGTGCCTTGACCGCATGAATCGGGCATCGCATACCGCCGTTGCCCACAAAAAATGATGTTCACAGTACTCACATCTTCTGATCTTGCTTTGCTGGCTCGAATGATATCTTGAAACAAAATGGAGTACATTTCAAAGCCACTTTACCCGTAATAAGAACATCTCTATCAGATCCCGGATACTCCCTAGTGTTGGTTCATATGCGGTGTGGACCCATTTTTACGGTTCGAAAAGGCACCGCATATCGGTCCGGCCCGAATTTTATTATCTGAGATTTGGATAAGCGATGGCTCCGACACTATATTAACGATACCGGGAGGCGTTTAGGGTTCGCCCACCGTTTTCTCCGTCGCGATTTCTTCCCGCGGCCGCTAGGGTTAGTTAGCTCCCGCAAGCAATTACTCGCAACCTTTATCCAATTTCGCCCCCCTTCCGGTAGATCGATGGCAGGCTCGACCATGCGCCTCTAAGCGAGGAGGAGTAGCGCCGCCGCAGCCGCTCGACCGGCGCGAGCAAGTGCGACCTCCTTCAAGGGTGTAGGTGGGCTGGTATGCTTCCTCCAGGTAACATCTACGAGCAGGACACGCTGTCGTATCTCCCTCGCGATGCCAATTGAGCTGCGAACTGGAGGAGGTAGTGGCGATGTCTGTGGACGGCTAGCGAACCGGGTCGTGCACCTTCGATGTGCTCTTCGAGAACATTATCCGTGCTTCCAGCGGATCGATCGTGCTGACGACAAATTGGATGTCGCTACGAAAGCGGTGGCGGAAGGCGATTCCGGTAAGGTGCTCCGGCCCGCCTCGAAGCCGTAGTGGCAGAGCACGACCTCGCGTGGGCGCTATGCATGTCGACAACCATTCAGTAACTCGGTTCGAGTGAGAAGGCCGGTGAAGAAGATGACCTCCAGATCTAGTTTATTTCAAGTTCTATCTAGTTTTAGTTATTTCAATTTATAAAGTAGCTCGTGAAATGGTTGAAATCTCGCGCGAACTATTTTATTTAAATTTGTTGTACGAATTTCTAGGATCAATTATGCTTGAGCCCTCGCCATACTGCAAACTAGTTTTCTATGTCAACAGAAATTCCTTCACTTGAAGGAACACTTTAATTCAATATTTATAAAATTTAGACGGTAGGGGCTTCCTCTGTGGTAATGTTGTTAGGAAAACGAGATTATCCGGAGTTGATAGCGATGCTCTATCGCGCGAGATTTTTTTTTGTGACGAAGCGGAACCAAGAAATCACCAAAAGAAGGGTCAGAGGCTTCAAAGCTCCTCCCTTTTTTTTGGGTTTTTCATACTTGTATTCATACGTAGAGGAAGACATAACAAGGCCAGATACAAGCACAGAAAAAAAGGAGAATACAGAGGACGTCGCTGCAGCGACACGCCGTCTTCAACCTCGAGCAACTCCGGCACGCCCGTCCATCACCGCCAGCGACGACGACGAACGCGACTGCCCAGAGCCCTCCACCAAGGATCGAAAGAGCTCCTAGCCCAAAGGCGATGAAGAGCCGCAAGAAACTCCAGCTCCGACGAGCTGGATCTGACGACGAAGAGCGAACATCGGCCGGGGACGGGCCCCGAGCATCTTCCGCTCCCGATCTGGGGCAAACGCCACACCACCTCCACGGAGGCGACCAGATCCAGACCAGCACACCACACGCCCAAGCAGCAACCACCTCGCACCTCCCCTCCGACCTCCTGTACACCAGTCACTCGTCTGCCGCCGACGCCGGAGAAAACTGCGACAGATCAAGGACGCACCTGCAGCCCGGGAGCACCGTCGAAGACGACGCCGAGGAAGGGAGGTTGCAGAGCAGCAAAACGACGACGCCGGCCACCCCTCCTCAGCCACGCCGCCGCGAGACCCCTTATCTACACGCCGGAGCGTAGATCTGGGGATTCCCCATCCTCCCGCCGCCGGAGGGTGGGAAATCCCACAGACACGCCAACGGCCGCGGGAGAAGCCGAGATCGCCTCCGATTCGCCTCTAGCACTGTAGCAAGGGGAGGGTTCCAGAAAGAGGTGGACAGGCGACTTCAAAGCTCCTCCCTGACGCGTGCCTGCAGTAGAGGCTGCTTGTATTGAATGCGACCCAACAACCTACCTACATTTACACACCGTCCGCTTTTGATCCGAGTGGCAGCATTTAATGGCGAATTCATTGCGATCTGGGAGCAGCGACGGAAAAGCGCAGGCATCAGGGAGGAGGAGAGGAGTAGCACTGCACCCGCGGCACGGCAGCGCAGGTACGCCCACACGCCGGCCTGGCCTGTTGGCGTGGTGAACGAACGATGCGCAGTGTGTACTGTGCAGTCCAGCTTTGAAAATCTTGTACTGCTAGAATTTACCGCCATGTGTCCCTGCTGGTCTGCACATTTCAATCAATTCGACTGTCATCGTGAAGTTCGTAAGAATAAACATATGAAGGATCAACACAATGTCACATTCACATAGGTGTGAAACCATAATCCATATTTCACCCTCCCCAAGCAAGGGAAAAGGCTCTCCCGAAACCCATCTAGGTTAGGTCGGCACCACCCTCTCCCTGCTGGGGGGAGGGGGGAGGATGGTGGGACATCCCTCCGGCTCCGACGCGGTTGCAGAGCGGGCGTACCGGCGCGACATGTGTGTGCCCATGGTGTCAGTAGCGAAGGGATGTGGCCTGCTCCACTGCCGACGTCACGGTCAACGGCGAGGAGGAGCTGGTGGTCCAGCCGGTGACAGGTGCGAGGATGCCAGTGAAAGTTGTTTCGGCCTCTGCCAGAATCGTCGACGATGGCGTCCGTGGGCGTCGTTTACCTCGTTTATCTCGTTGGAGTGTTGTGTGGCTATTCTCGTTCCCTCTGTGTTCCGAGAGAAATCCCAGATTCACGCTTCCTAGATCGGATGATGGCAACGTTTCTGCATTGTCCGGAGAGACAAGTGTATGACTTCGGTGGTTGGACGTAGATCGCTATGCGCTTCTCGCTGTGGACCTGCGCATGGTGGTGGCACTGTCTGTCGTTGTGGCAGCGTCGACAACAAACCCTTTCTGTTGATCCCTGTCCTAAAGATGGGTCAGTGTGTCCATGGCCACACTACCATGAAACATGTAGATGTAGGAATAAATGTCGCTAGAATGACGGTTTCAGATTGATCGATGTATTTTCAAAAACTCCATTTAATAAATTAATGAAAATATTGTGTGCATATTTTGATGCAGAGGCCCGGATTTCAAACTCCGAAAACAAAAGTTGCCTTGCAATGTATAGACACGTGGACGCATCCTTGTTGTAACTGATGCAATTGTTTAAGGTGTTAAGGTACAGAAGAGAAGGAGAGAAAGATTGACTGAGATATATGATTAGGGAAGCAGGGGTGTGCAAACCGCAACGCTTTGATGGTGGGGAGAAGAACCGAAGAAGGATCATGGCGTCTTGCTGTCTCGGTGATGGTGTCCCCCACAGGCAGCTTGTATCAATTAGTCTTTCTGCACAAGTTACCTTCCGAGATCCACGGCCACATGCAGATGGCTGGAGCTTTTCTCCAGAGAATCATGGTTGAGATTAGTGTAGTGGTGCTCCAGAGTCTACACCCCCTTGTGTGGCTTAAACAATGGATGATATTGGCACACTGCACCAGCAGGTTTTCTATCAATTGACTTTACAGATCGCTCGCTGTAGCTGTCTTCTGTGAGCATGTGAATGTACATATCTGTTTGGCACTTTGCTAGTTCAAACTGACAGCGTCTGTTCAAATTTGGCTGATCTAATTAACACACCTTTCAGAAATTGTGTTTTCCTTGTGTTTCTATAGGATAACTTCTATCTTCTTTTGCTTCGTTCTCACACAAAATCAACCGCTGATACCCCTAGAGAGCTCGAAGTTTTGCAGTTTGTTTGAAAAAAAAAGTATAGAAATCTAAGGCCCCATTTGACATCAAAATATTTTTGAAGTGTACGGATAATACTTCGGTTAATGAAAATACTGAAGTACGGAATACTTTAACGTGTTTGGATCCAATAAATAATATTGTATCAAAACTAAAGTATTTTTCAAAACTGTAGTTTTTCTCTTAAATATTGGAGAAAGAGGCCTGGCCCTATTTTTTCAAAACTGAGAAAGGAGAGAGAAAACTATAGTGTTTGTTTGGAATATTTTAGTTTTTGAAATACTTCAGTTGAAAAAATACTGACCTTCCATTTCGAAAAAAAATACTGACCTACGAAACGGAGCCTAATACTCTATCGGAGAGTTGGCGGAAGAGATAGCACGAACAAAAGCAACAGCTACTTGTGGATAATTGCAAGAATCTAAACGACATTAAAAAAATGATATATATCTGGTCGTGCTATTTTATTTTCTTATTTCAGATTATTTTGCTCGATCTCAGAGCGGATCACTGCATTCCTACCATTTGAACTTCGGGCCATTCTGGCACATGGTCTACCTGCCCCAAAGTACCTCTAACCTCCTCCACACAAAATACAAAGGTGGAGAGCACTATGATTTCTGATAGCAAAAGGCGTATCCGTTCCTGCCAGTATTGCCGTGGATGAAAGCAAATCACAACACAAAGTCTCCTGGCACTTTGGTCATGGTGAGAGATTGGAACGTTTAGCACCTTCTTCCCTCAACAAAGCAAGATCATAACTGAATACATTGTAACTCCCAGAAGCATCTGCCACGGGAGGTCTGGCACCTTGGGCATGCAGAAGACACAAAAGGAAACATCTAAAAATGTTAGATACGAGCATCAGCCTGGCACTTATCCAAACATATTTGTAGAATTAATGTTAGGTAGTACATTTGACTACACTGAACACAACTTGGAACTCTGGCCAGTGAACTACAAGCCAAATGGTAATGAGCTTGCAGAATAATTGCATTACTTGCCACAAGAAGACTACCTACTACATATAAAAAGACACTAGCATTGCCCTTTACCATACATTATCTCAGATTCTGTAATGTTTAAAATCATCTAATTGTAAACATGCAAAAACAGGTAACCCCTCGCGTCGCTCCCCAGGTGACGCCAGGGGCGATACCCTTGCACCGCCACCAGCCTTCCTTGTCGGATTTCTCTGCCGCCGGCCAGGGCCGCGGTGGCGGCGGGCCCGCTGCCCAAGGGTGGCTGGTTAGTTCTTTGCCAATGGGGGCTGCTGCGTATGGGGCGCAGTCAGCCTAGGATGAGGATATGGGTGGCGGCCCTGCGCGTCGGTGGAGGAGGCAGCGGCCTGTGGACTTGCCGGTGGTTGCTGCCTCGCGGCGGACGTTGCGGAGGACTCTCCTCGCGTCCCTCCTGGCCCGACCTTTGGCCCTATACGACATCGACTTCTCATCCTCTCCATGGCTGGGCAACTAAACTCCGTTGTTGGATCTCGCTTCTTCGGATCCTGGCGTGCGGCTCGGCTTTGCCGGCCCTGCATGCTACCTATGGCCAGGCGGTGCCTTCGCTGGTTCACGCCTCAAGGAATTGGGTGGCTCGCGCCTCAAGGATGCAACCTTTGGCTGATCTGCTACGACGCGTGCCTCTAAGGTGGGTTTGGATGTCGCCGATTCCATAGGAGGCTTCAAGCTTGGGTGATTTGTCTACCCTCAATCGTTTTATGTCGATAGTTTGGGTATATCGGCAGCGGCACCTCCATGGCCCCGATTACCAAGATGTTTACAAGGGATCAAGACGTTCGTGGAAGAAGATCAGGCTCTGGAGGTACCATCTCGCATGCTCGTTTCGAGTCGAGACTGGCTGTCCTAGGGAGTTCTATCACATGATGGGGTGAAAATGGCGAGCCGAACGGTTGGCACTAAAGCACTGTTCCTGGCAAGTGGGGGTGGCGACACAGGGTGACTTCTAGTGGTGTTGTTCGAGCACCGTGTGTCAGTTTCCGAGGTGAAAACCTTAGGTCTGACCTTCATTGGTTGTATGTGGCAATTGCGGCTTCCTAGTTGTTTCCTTGTTGAAGGCTTTGGCTTATCCGGGTGAATTTTTTTGATCTGACTTTGGTGGCCAGACCGGGCGACGATGGCGCTTGTGCAGTGTTTTCTCCCTAGAGGTGCCGATTTAGGAAACTCGGAGTCTAGGTGTCGTCTTGGTGGTGGTTTGTTTCATGCTGCTCGCTAGTCTCTTATCATCTCGGTGCTTTTTTTTCTTTATTATCTTTTTTCGTCGTGTGCATCCTTAATGTCTGGACTAGTTCTTAACATTTTGTTGTTGCAAAGGCTAGGTGTATTTGTTATCATTTTCATATTAATATATTCTCGTTATCGAAAAATATGAGAATACTTGAAAGAAAAAAAGAAATGTTCATATAGATTGTCCTGGAGCAATCTATTTTCGAAAAATTATTTTTGCACGAAGACCATGGCAAGGGAAGTTCAGAGACATCATGAAAGGAGAACACGCCTCTTATTACTAGCACCGAGGAGACGCAATCACACAATGCCTAATGCCTTACACAGTGTTATGAAGTGATAGTCAAAGGCTAGTGCAAATCTAAAATGTTCATTTTTTTTATTCATACAAAATATAACTCAATGGCAGTTATATTATGCCTTGTTCGGATGTAGATATTCAGCCTAGATATTGGATATTCTCGAGTGTGCAGTCCCGAATATCCGAAATCGACTTGTTTGGATGTGCTTGATATTCAGCCTAGATATTCGGGGGTCAATATCGAGTTATCGCTCGCACGGCAAAAAGTTAACCCAGCGAATGTTGAGGGGAGAGGCTAGACATCGTGGGATATTCGCGAGTCTCGTACCGCTCTGCTCATCTCGCTCTGTCGCTCGTCTCGCTCGACGCCTCTCGCTCGCTCGCAGCGCCTGACCTAGGCAGCAGCGGCGGCGCAGCAGGTTCCATCCTGTCCCAGATCCTCCGCCCGCCGTCTCTCCCTCGCGCCATCTCCTTCTCCCACAGGCTCTCCCTCCCATCGGTTCCCTATGCCGCCGTCTCTCCCTCCCGTCTCATCTCTCTTCTTCCCTGCAGGTACAGATCGAGCTCCGGCGGCCGGCGGCCGGCGGCCGGCGACGTGAATCCGGAGTTGCAGCTTCCTGGTCAGGTACGGAACCTCCTTCCCCTCCGTCGCAACCCACTCCCCTGCACTATGTGTATATGCCGTGCCCTCCTCTCTCCTATTTGTACTGATTCCCCTTCCATTCTCGCCCTGGACTGATGTAAAAAAACCGGAAGAACAGTGTAGCTTCAATTGTTTTGTTGCAGTTTCGAGATTTGTAGTGTTCTATTCATTCATGGGGTCGGCTGTATTGGATGATCCAAATTGGAGGTGTTGCTTGTTAGATTATGTTAATTGCCATCCGAAAGTATTTGTTTCCCTGCTTTTCTTGTTGGATTACTATCACCTGGCTGGACTTGATGAACTCTTGACATGATCTGTTGGTTCAACAGCAGGAAGACTTAAGTCTATTTCTTCCTGTTGTAGACCAGGGCTAGTTACTTAGGCAGTGATTTATTTGGATGAATCCTTGATTGGAGTGCTGAAATTTCAAAGTGTTGGTTGCTATATATTATTGTGTGATGTGCTGAATTTTCGAGGTGCTGTTTTGGTTAACATGCTTGTTAAAAATTAAGAAGTGTTGGCTGCTATAGCTTTGATGATGCTCCAACTTCTGAAATCACGAAATTTCTTGGTTAATTATGGTTGCTATATTGTGTTGGTTGTTGTAGCTTTGATGATGGTTGGTATATTGTGTAGTTGCAAAATGTCGGAAGAGTTAGACTTGGTTAATTATATATCCGAAGAAAATAAAAGAAGGAAGAGGAGAAGGCTTGTGTTCATGAAACAATACTTTGAATGCACTCTTCTTGCAATGGCATATCTTAGTACACAAAGGGTACCGAGGGACTTAGGGGCCTTTACCGATGAGGAACACAAACTCTCTCTTCGAAAGTATTTGTTAAAAGATATGTATGATGGGACTGAAACTGCTTGCTATGATCAGCTTCGTCTAACAAAAAGAAACTTCCATGATTTGTGTGCTATGTTGCGTGAGAAATGTGGCTTACGGGGAGTGTGTATGTTGTTGTGGAAGAAAAGTTTGCCATGTTCTTGCTTGTTGTTGGTCATGGTTTGAAAATGAGGTTGTTGCGAGGGCAGTACAAGAGGTCCTTAGGGACTATTAGTTCACACTTTTCTGATGTGTTAAAGGCCATCCTATGTCTCCATGGAGAGTTCATTAAACTGCCAGATCCTTCTATTGAACCTCCCAATGATTACAAATGGAAGTGGTTTCCCAATGCACTTGGAGCATTAGATGGCTGTCATATTGCTGTTACTGTTGATGTGCCTGACCAAGGACGCTACAGAAATAGAAAACAAGCTATCAGCACTAACGTGCTCGGTGTTGTTGATTGGAACATGAAATTTCTGTATGTCTTGCCTGGTTGGGAGGGTTCAGCTTCTGACTCTAGAGTTCTACGTGATGCAATGAGAACAAGTCGCCAAGATGCATTTGCTGTACCTAATGGTACTACTTTTTATCTTGGCTTTTTGTTTTTATTTGCTTGTGTTCTTAGCTAACTAACTTTGCTTGATTGACCATAGGAAAATATTACTTGGGTGATGCTGGTTACACAAATGGACCTGGATTTCTTACTCCATTTAGGTCCACTCGATATCACTTGAAAGAGTGGGCAGCAAGTGCACAACGACCCAAAACAGCCGAGGAGTTATATAACTTGCGTCATGCTCGTGCTAGAAATGTGGTAGATAGAACTTTTGGGCCGTGGAAGAAAAGATTTGCTATCTTGCGTACTGCAAGTTTCTTTGACATAGAGGACCGGGTAACATGTGTCCATATGGTATTCGAATACAAATGTAGCTGCTAGCTGACTATTGCTCACTATGAACTAATATTTATGCAGATTCAAATTATTAATGCTTGTGCTGTGTTGCACAACTATGCAAGGGATAGGCAGTACATGATGGACGACGTATTGTTGGAGGAGGTTGATAATGAACTAGCAGCTCAGCCAATTGAGGCTGAAGATGGTGCTGGTTACATAACTTGTGTTCAAGTCACTAATGCATGGAAGAACTTTAGGAAGCAATTTGCTGCGGATATGTTTGCTGATTACCTTGTTGCCCATGCAGAACTACAGCAGTAGTAATACCAGTAGTGGGTTAGCTAGCTAGAAGTCAAGCCCGTGGATATTTTGGTAGTAGTGTTGATTAGTGGGTTAGCTACCTTGTTGCCCGTGGATATTTTGGGTGCTTTGTTTGGTCACTAGATGGTGCTTTTGGAGTGTTTTGTACATGCGTCATTGTGACAAGTGTCGGGGGAATACTTTCTGGATTAACCCGCGGCCCAATGCGACTTACTCGCATGAACAAAAGAACACTTGGGAGCGAGCCCAATATTGAACCGCCATAAGGGGAAGATCTAGAAGACATATCCCGGAGGACGTGAAGACCAAGTAGTCTCCGAGTAGGCCTCTGGGACGTATTCCTTGGGGGAAGTTTCCTTTGTAACCTAGCGAGCCTCTGTGTATATAAAGAGGACTCGCAGGACTTAGAGGGGTCAAGCTATCAAGCCCTAAACCCTAGCTCATACGGCGAGTACCAGATCGGATCGCCTCCATTGTAACACCTCGATTATCATATCAATACCAATCTAGGGTAGGCAGGAAGTAGGTCTTTTACCTCACATTGAGGGGGCCGAACCTGGGTAAATCTGTGTTGATCTTTGTTCCTGCGATCCCAAGCTCGGAGATGCTTGACTCGCGTAATCCCACACCTACGAAGTCATCTATGACACCTGACGTGACAAACCCACGACAGTTGGCGCCCACCGTGGGGCCTGCGGTCAAAAGCGTCACGTTCCGCGCAGGATCGAAATCAGGCTTCAAGGACATCGCCATCGGCCAAGTTGAAGACATCAATGGGGTCCCCTTCATCGACGACTCAGAGTGGGGACCCGAGGCAGATCGCATCGAGTTTGGATACATTGTTCCCATCGGATCAGTAAAAGTTTTCGTCGGATCCGTCAGTCGCAGATCTATAGATGCGACTCAAGGAAGCGAATCGGTGAGGAACTGCGGCCGGTCAGGGTCCGCGTGTTGGAGGAGCTACAACAAGCTACAGCAAGACTACCCATCCCCGTCCCGTCAAGACCTGTTTGGGGATCTCTACCAAATCAGGAAGGAGACCTCAAGATTGAAGAGATTGAAGCTATCAGGACGGAACTCTGTGAAGAGGCACAAAGACTCGCGGCTGAGCGCGAAAAACTCCAAGAAGAAGGTCGACGACTCCGTCGCTGCAGCCAAAGCACCAGGCGGCCGAACCAAGACGACATCTGAGCGCAAGAAACTCCAAGAAGAAGATTGGCGACTCCGTCGTTGGCAGCAAAAACATCAGATCAAGATGGACAGAGGAGAGATGAAATCACAGTTCCACGGCGACCCAGAGAGCAACGTATGCCGCGATAGGATATTGTCAAAGATAGCACCGGTTGGAGACACACGAGCTGATAAGGAAGCTCGCTGCGATCGACCTACTGCAAACCGCTGCTTTACAACAAGCAAATATGTATGGAGTCACGCCCAATGAGCCGCAAAACGAGGTATCATGGGGAGGAGAAAAGTGCAGCGTCGAAGAAGTGGTCAACCAGCTAGCAGGTTTGCAGGTATCATTGGAAAAAGAAAAGAAGATAGAAGGCGAGTCACGACGTCCGGAGCGACTCAGCCATCCCAGATTGAAACTGATTCAGATGAAGATTCAGCGCCAGTAAACTCCTATTCATTATTGAAAGGACCAGCATGTTTTGGAGAGGAAATACGGCTCACTCGTTTCCCCCCGAACTTCGGAGTCGCAGCGAGTCACCACCTATCGCAGTGACCAAGACCCTGCCTTATGGATAGAAGATTACGAGGCAAGCATGACAGGGGCTGATGTAACTCAGAAGTACGTGCGAAATACTTCCACTTGGCAATACAGGGAGAAGCTAGGGATTGGCTGTTAAGGCTGCCATCAAAATCAATAAGCACATGGGAAGACTTGAAGGACAAGTTCATCAACAGATTCCAAACAGAAGACATGAAAAACCTTAGACAATGCATTCAAAAAGAGGACGAATCAAGCGGCGACTGGATCAAGAGAATCGCGGAGATCCTTGGCTCCGCCAAAAACTTAACAGTACAGCTGCAATACAAGCTATGAGAAGAACTGTAGATTTGAGCCGTGGTGCACAAATTAAGTCGCGCTGAGCACAAGATTGATAGTTTCGACCAGCTTTTGGCAACAGCTGACAAGTACGCAAAGACAGATAAGGGACAGGCGGCTTATCACAGAACCCAACAGGGAAATTGCAAGTCGCGCAAACTGAACATCGCGCACACCAGATGAAGGAGCAAGGAGTGATAAGGCCTTACTCCCTAATAACTGCAAGGGGATCTTCGACGTGCCTTGCGACTTACATCGCAGGAGAGATGGCAGGCCAGCGGTCACACAAAGGCGCAATGTCATTATTACCGGAGGTGGAAAGAAGGCGACACGCCAGATGCGGCTCGCAGCGGATCGATGCAGCACAAGAATAAATCTAGCTCTCATCAAGGGCCTGACGTTTTACCTAGAAGAAACATAGGACAGTTTCATACAGTGGAAGTACAAACAACGGATGGAAGCCGGAAGAGCGGTCAGATTTCAACGCCAGAAAGGTATCGTCGCTGGACAGAGCAATCGGTTATTTGGAGTCGCGGCGATCACCCCCCAGAAGTAAGAGATCCAGGACAGCCAGCTCTTGTGGTCACGCCTGAAGTCGCGGGATACAAGTTAAGTAAGGTCCTAATGGACGGAGGAGGAAGAGTAAACATCCTATATCAAGACACGCTCCGAAGAATGAATATACCCGAGACGAGGCTGCGACCATCCAGGAAAGAAATTCAAGGCATAATCCCAGGAGCTGTTACGCGACCAATCGGAAAGATAACACTTGAAGTTAGCTTTGGAACAGAGCGGAACTTCCGCACAGAGCTCCTAGACTTTGAGGTTGTAGCAGTCAAAAGCTCATATCATGCGATCTTTGGAAGAGAAGCCTATGTCAAATTTACCGCTCGCCCCTGCTACGTCTACCTACAGTTAAAGATACCAGGACCAAACGGTGTTATTACAATATATGGAGACAGGCAGAGAGCGTTAGAATGCGAGAACGCAGGCTCAGTACTCGCAGAAGAAGCTTGCATCGCCAACTCCTCACATGGATATCAGTCGCAGATCGGTAATCGCAGCTCAAAACGAGTCGCGTTGGAGGTACCGCGGAAGCGGCCAACAGGATGCAGCCACCGGATGGTAAATACCCACCGAGAAGTCGCGCATCAGCAAGATAATGCCCCAGAGGTCGCTTTGATACAAAAAGAAGACAAGAGATGGCGCATGTGCATAGACCCAGCCTCGATCAACAACCCCAGCCAAAGGGCTCAGTTATCGTGAGTCCTTACAAAGCAAACTCAACTCACATAAGTCGCAGCTCAGTGCGGCTAATCGCCTAACAAATTGCTCTCTGCTTCAACATGAGACATACATCGGAGCTATCATGCTCGACCCGAGTCGCTTTTAGCGACTCAAAATTGAACCAATCAGGTGTTCAACCCACTCCGTTAGGAGTATTAATTCGCAACTAAGTGCGATGAGTATCAAGTATGCATGGCCTGCGGGGAATAGAAAACCCGCATTAAAGGGCCTGCATCATCCTGTAACACCCTGTAAAACATCGAGTGATTATGAAATAAAGCCGGCACCCTTGACATTCAAGGGTTTGTCGTTTCGCCTCAACTATCATTGAGTCGCTGAGTCTTTTGAATTTCATATATCACTGACCCTTGAGGGCTCCTTACGAGCATCGCGAGTACCAATCGCACCTCAAATTTTGCCAAACTAGTGGCAATCCTTAAGCTAGAAGCGTCTTGCATTATGCGGCCAAAGTACTGGGGTGTGGCGTCAATCGAGCTTGATTGCCTATCATGGCCGCTCTCGACCCTGAACACACATGTTCCTAGGAAATACTGAGCCGCGCGAGCGTCTACTTAATGGAATTATCATGAAAAGAACCTGCTTATAGGTCACCAAAATACTGTTTATAATACATGAATGTCTTACAGACTAACGGGCATGTCCCACATTATTTATTTTTCTCTTCCGAGCTACAGGAGTGGGAATTGGCGCGGCTTGTCTCGCGTTGCAGTCGCAGGTGCCTAATAATCAGGGCGCCGCCAGACGAGGCAGAAGGGCCACCAGATACTGTTGCTGGAGTAGCAGCCCGAGATGACTCAGCTCCTGTGGACTTTTCCTTTGGCACCTTGCTCCCATCAAGATTGAATTTTCGAGATAAGTGCCCAAGTCTAAGTTATCAACAAATTTTGTGGCATATCCGCGCATCCCTTTCCAGATATCGAAGTACTCGCTTATTGGCAGTTCAGTATCATCCGCGCTCATCGCCAGGCCGTGGCGAGCAACCTTGCCAACATCTATTCTGGATAATATGCTCGAGCAATGTCAAGACATGCGCGGCTCCGGCGCGAGCAGAGGATCGTTTCCAATCAGAGACATAATGCGGAGCCTTGAGCAGTTTATTTATCCAATACTCGCAAGATGTTGGGCCATCAGTCGCAGGAGAGATTACCGTCATAACTTCCTTGGTAACCTTTAAGAAGCGCTGGCTGAAGTCAGACAGATATACCAGTTGATCCTTCAAGTTGGAGCGGGACACTGGGGCCTCAGGCCCTATGTCAAGAAAGAAAAGGCAAGAAACAAGTCAGAGACTAACGTTGGTTACCCAAAATATATGATTAAAGGAATAAAAGACGAACCAGCAAGCTGCAGGATGGCTGATTTGACCATGGAGCCAAAACCCTCAAAGGCTTTGAACAGCGAGTTATATTTTTCATCTCGCGCGGCGAGTTCCTTTGCGTGGTCTCCCTTCAGGCGATCAATCAATTCAGATTTAAGAGTCAGCCCTTCTCGCAAAGATCTAATGACTTCGTCTTTCTCCATGAGTCGCTGCTGCATATCGGCTTCAAGTTCTTTAAATTGCTCTTCACAGGAGTCGAGTTGACCTTTGAGAGATTTTATTTCCTGATCTTGGTCCCTAATGACCTCATTATGCTGCTCCAGGGAGACTGCATCATTTCAGGATGATCTATGGAAATGCCTTTACCCTTTATTGAGCCAGAAGCATCAAGCAAGGACAGTTCAAGCTGAAAATAAACAGAGCAAAATGCATGGTAAACTATCCAGGAACTTGGGGGCTCGAGATTTGAAGCCAGGAAAAGAATCAACACCCCGTGCGATGACACAAGGTTTTGATCCTTGGGGGCTACGGTATATGTACCTGGCGACTTGAAGAAAATTGCTCAACTAGCCGCGCAGCAGAGCAGCATGCTTATCTCCAGCAGCAATTATGGCATCTGCAATTGACTTGGAACTATTTCCTGGAGCTGGAATTCTATCTTCAGTGGATACCCTACCAACAGCAGGAGTTGCGGATGGAGCTGCGACTGGGTCGTGGCAGGAGCCGCATCAGCAATACCTTCCTCCAGGGAGGGCCTTGGATGAGTCGCACCATTACTGTTTCCCACGTTTTCATCAGCAGCATCATCCTCGCTCATAGCTGGCTGAGAAGAAGTGGGATGAGAATTAGACTTGGTATCCTCTTCAGGCATGGCCCTGCAAAACATTGATGGGTTAATAAGCTGACCTAGCAGAGCCGCAACATTGAAAAGAAGGCGAACCATACCCAGAGGCGACACGGATACTCTTCATCAGGCAACCAGAGGAAGGAGAAGATAAACCTTGCAAATCTGAACCTACAGAGTATGAAAAGAAGTGTGATCAGCAATTCCTTGCCAAAAATACGCAAGCACAAAAGGAAAAGGAGAGAGTCGCAAACAATTACCCGAGCTTATTGAGAAGCAGTCCTTTGCAACAGCCTCGGAAGAGAAAGTAGCCTTGTTGGGATCAGCAAGTTTTAAAGATTTGGCAGTTCTTGTTTCTACCAGTAGCGCCAAGGCTTTGCGGCGTTTCTCAGGCTGCGCGGGGTCTTCTGAGCTCTTGCATAAAATACGCTTCGAGGACCTGCGAGGCACCTCAGGAAGTTCCAAGAAAGGTGTATTTGGAGTCGAGGACAGAAGAGCGTCGGCCATTTGTTGCTCCTCTTCAGAAGCGCTACCCTCGGCTCGGAGACAATATCGTGCATAACTGTATCTTCGCCAAAGGCTGCGGCTTGCTTTGACGACTCAGCCGCGGTTTCTTGGTTCAAGTCGACGTCCTCTGAGGGAAGAACCCAGAAATAGGGATCGATCTGAAAAGGAGCTCAGGTCAGAAATAATTAATTTTGGAGAAGGAATTTTCGAGGAAACAGGTGACAAGTAAACATTACCACAAAAGGCTTGTGCTCAGCCCAGAAGGGAGCAAGCCCGACGTTATCATACGAGTCGATATCCTCGTCCGTCACTCGGCGAATGAAATTTATCCATTCCCCTTTGTCCCAATCTTCAGGGCAAGTACGGTCGACGTCGTTTGCATGACAAGTGAAATCCATATAAGTCGCGAGCGGCGACTCACAGGCTGAATTCGCCACTTAGTCCAGCAAGATATGAGATCTAATCCAGTGAGACCATGGAGTGTCAGCGCCCTCACCTTGTCTAAAGGGATTCGATAAAGGGCAACGAAGAAGGATCAGATTTAGAAGACAGAGCATCGGTAGCCTCGAAGGGAAGAGGAGACCAAAGAGGAAGAGGAATTTCACCCTCAGGAGAAGTGTTTTTACAATAGAAGAATGTCCTTTGCCAATCCTTGATTTTCTTGGCAAGGGTTAGTTTTGGGAAAATACTACCCCTACGGCGTTGGAAGGAAATGGCGCCGCATTGGAGAAAAGGACCATCTGTGGTTTCCCTTTGACTATTGCAATTGAAAAGAGCAAGCCAGAAATCTATTGAAGGCGGGATACCCAGATAATCTTCGCAGAGGACGTGGAAGTTGCTCACTTGCAACATCGAATTAGGGCCAATATCATGGAAGCGGAGACCCAACCGCTGCATCAAGGAGCGGAAGAAGAGAGAGCCCGGGGCTTGAACCCGCGCTCAACATGCTCCGCAAATATCACTACTTCTCCTGGTTGAGGGTTGGGAATTACCTCCTCACCAGCGCCGCCATTCGCATTGATCTTTTGGCGGAAGAAGGCCCGTGCAGATAGGGATTCCAGAAATCTCGTCGACCCACGAGCCTTCCCAGTTGCACTTGCGGCGAGACATTTTCTCAGATTGATGGAGATCTCACCAAAGGATTGGGAAAACGAGAAGTGGATTGGAGGCGGCGGAAAGGAGCACGGATGCGTAATGCAAGTCTTGACGCGGAACGCCGGGATAAATAAGCCCAGGCGCGGAAGACGTTTAGATCTGAAAATCAACCGTCAAGGCAGGTTAAGTCGCACTTTTGAGCCGCCGAGAAGAGTTATAAGTCGCAGATATGAAGGTTGGAGTTCAGCTGGGATAATTCATGTGCACGGCTCAGGGGTTTGTTAAGACGAAGAAGCCTTCACTCGAAATCCAAGCTAAACTTGGGGGCTAATGTCGGGGGAATACTTTCTGGATTAACCCGCGGCCCAATGCGACTTACTCGCATGAACAAAAGCCCACTTGGGAGCAAGCCCAATATTGAACCGCCATAAGGGGAAGGATCTAGAAGACATATCCCGGAGGACGTGAAGACCAAGTAGTCTCCGAGTAGGCCTCTGGGGACGTATTCCTTGTGGGGAAGTTTCCTTTGTAACCTGGCGAGCCTCTGTGTATATAAAGAGGACTCGCAGGACTTAGAGAGGGTCAAGCTATCAAGCCCTAAACCCTAGCTCATACGGCGAGTACCAGATCGGATCGCCTCCATTGTAACACCTCGATTATCATATCAATACCAATCTAGGGTAGGCAGGAAGTAGGTCTTTTACCTCACATTGAGGGGGCCGAACCTGGGTAAATCTGTGTTGATCTTTGTTCCTGCGATCCCAAGCTCGGAGATGCTTGACTCGCGTAATCCCACACCTACGAAGTCATCCATGACACCTGACGTGACAAACCCATGACAACAAGCAAATTAATATATATATATAATATGATCCGGCTCAATTGTTCACGAGTTGTATTGCTAATATGCTGTGCACTGTTCTTGCTTCTTATTACTTGTGCAGGTCCATGGAGGGAGCACAAGGAGCGGAGGGAGCACAAGCAGCAGAGGGAGCACCGGTCAAGAAGTTTGGAAGAGTTTACACGCAGTGGACTCCGGAGATGGACCGTGCCTTGTTGGACGTGCTTGTTGAGCATCACAACAATGGAGACCATGCTCAAAATGGATGGAAGTCACATGTGTATCGCCATGCTATCAAGAATGTGAAAGACAAGTGTGGGGTGGGCGTCACAAAGGACAAAATCGTAACAAGGTGCAAAACCTTTGACAAGCACTATGAGATTGTAAGCAAAATTCTTTCTCAGAGTGGATTTGGCTGGGATTGGGACAAGAATGTGTTACAAATGGACAGCGAAGAAGTGTGGGATAGATATGTGGAGGTATGTGACATGTCTCTAGCTCATTCTAATTTTTTGTAACTCGGCAATGTAACTCATGTTTGTACGTGCTTTCAGGCTAATGAAAAGGCAGCTATTTACAAGAACAAGGTAATCCACAACTGGAATGAGATATGTACTATCTACTCAAAAGACCATGCGACCGGTCAAGGTGCTAGGACTGGTGCGGAAACTGAAACTGAGACTCAAACTATACCACCAACACAAGAGAAAGAGACCAATGATATCTCTCCTGAATGTGCTGGACCATCAAAGAAGACACGTATGGGTGAAGCAATTATGTGCATGCTTGGAGATATGAAGATGTCTTGGAGTGATGCAATGAAGTCGACGGAGCCATTACAGATGCCCCAGGTTACTCCTCCTTCTGTGATACTTGCTGCACTTGGTGACATACCAGAGTTGTCTCAATCTGACAAACTGAGAGCTTATGGAAGCTAATCCTTAGCGAGCGTTTATTTCATGCACTTATGGAGCTCCCCATGGAGTTGAGGAAGGAATGGCTGCTGATGTTGCTGATACGTCTCCAACGTATCCATAATTTCTGATGTTCCATGCTTATATTATACCATTTGCTACATGTTTTATATACACTTCATATCACTTTTATGCATTTTCTGGGACTAACCTATTAACAAGATGCCACAGTGCCAGTTCCCTGTTTTCTGCTGTTTTTGGTTTCAGAAAACTACTTCTGCAAATATTCTCGGAATTGCACGAAACAAAAGGTCACTTCCCTATTTTTCCAACACGTACACGGAGTCCGAAGGAGAGACGAAGAAGCGCCACGAGGTGGCCAAACCATAGGCCGGCGCGGGGGTGAACAGTAACCGCGCCGCCAGATGGTTTGACCCCCTCGGGCCTCCACCGACGCTGCCCCTTCGCCTATAAGTTCCCCCGACGCGAAAACCCTAAAAAAATCCTATCATACTCCACGAAGAGTTCCGCAGCGCCGCCGCCATCGACGACAAGTTTCGGGGGACAGAATCTCTGTTCCGGCACTCTGCCGGGACGGGGAATTGCCCCCGGAGCCATCTCCATCAACTCCATCGCCATCTTCATCGCCGCTGCTGACTCCCATGATGAGGAGGGAGTAGTTCTCCCCCGAGGCTGAGGGCTCTACCGGTAGCTATGTGGTTCATCTCTCTCTCCCATGGTGTGATCTTTATGTGAACGTGTGTATTGCTAGTATCGCTGAATACATTAATAATGTTTATGCTACTCAAGTGATTTTGTCTAGTTTCTGGAGTCATTGTGACAACACGGTATCAAGGTGACAGTGTGGGTACTTGTGTGACTCTATGAATAATTTAGACATTTATCATGGCTTATTCTTGGGAATTGTGGTGTTTGTTTACTCAGACTTTGAGGTGTGCTCTTGCAGCCCTACGCATAGTACTCTTGCTTCATCAAGAAGGAGAATAATCCCGAGCAGTATTTACTTGTGTTCAGTTGTGCTAATCTAGTTGAATATGTAGATGTTACTCTTTATCTATTATGCACTTTATAGGTTACTTTAATATGAACTCCGGTACTCTCCACGGTGTAACGGTGACAGTGTGTGCACCGTGTGTGACTCCTTTATGACGTTGTGGCGCTTGTTTACTCCGGCTTGAGGTGTGCTTTTGTAGCCCTACACAATGAATGGTGTTTGTTATCCAACAAGAGAGTGTTTAAGAGTAGCTTTTATTTATTCAGTTATGAGATCATTGTTGAGAGTGTCCACTAGTGAAAGTATGATCCCTAGGCCTTGTTTCTAAGCATTGAAACACCGTTTACATCAAGTTCTGCTACATGTTTGCTTGCTGCCATCTTTATTTCAGATTGCAATTACTACTCATAATCATCCATATTACTTGTATTTCACTATCTCTTCGCCGAACTAGTGCATCTATACATCTGACAAGTGTATTAGGTGTGTTGGGGACACAAGAGACTTCTTGTATCTTAATTGCAGGGTTGCTTGAGAGGGATATCTTTGACCTCTACCTCCCTGAGTTCGATAAACCTTGGGTGATTCACTTAAGGGAAACTTGCTGCTGTTCTACAAACCTCTGCTCTTGGAGGCCCAACACTGTCTACAAGAATAGAAGCGTGCGTAGACATCAAGCTATTTTCTGGCGCCGTTGCCGGGGAGGTAAGGTAAAAGGTATTCACATCCTCTAGCTACAAAGCTATTTTCTAGTATTGTTGCTAGTGTGTGAGTGCTCGAAGTTATTTCCTTTAGATTCTGCAATTATATCTTTTTGTTTCTTGTTTTTATTTTCACTAGTTAGGCTTAATGGAAAACAACAAAAAAATTAGAGATCTTTATGAACTTTATATTGAATTAGGACATGATGCTTTTGAAGAGAAAATTAAAAAACCTATGGAGGCTTGTTTGCATAATAGTGGTAGTAATGTTATTAGTATAAATTCTTTGGACACCATTATTGCTAAGGCTGTGGAAAAGCCTAAGCTTGGGGAAGCTAGTTTATATGAAAATAATCTTTTTTGCTCCTCAGCTATGGAGGAATTATTTTGCCTTGATAATGCTTTGTCTCCAATATGTGATAATTCTAATGATGTTTGTGATATTCCAAATCCACCTGTTGAAAGTATTTCTTTTAAAATACCTATGAAAATTGTTGAAAGGGTTATGAATGATCAGTATGCAGGGGATGGATCAATCCATCCAAGTGCTCACTTGTCGAAACTTACAGAACTTTGTGAGTTATTTAAGGTTGCAGGTTTATCAAGAGAAAATGTCATGAGGAAACTATTTCCATTGTCACTTAAGGACAAAGCAAAGGAATGGTATAGGTTGCTGGATGAACAACCTTCGAATTGGAAACAGCTTGAATCTCTCTTTTACTCTAAATTTTATCCTCTTCATGAAGTGCATCTAGATAGGAATTACATTTATAATTTTTACCCTCATGATGGAGAAAGCATTGCTCAAGCTTGGGGAAGGCTCAAAACATTAATACTCAAATGTCCTAACCATGAGCTTTCTGAGGAAATAATTGTTACTAATTTTTATGCAAGGCTTTCAGGTCATTACAAGGATTATGTAGATGCATGTTCACATGGTTCTTTCACAAGCAAGAAGGTTGAAGCTAGATGGGATCTTCTTGAAAGAATTCAAAACAATGCTGAGGATTGGGAGAATGACAAAGGTAAAGAATCAGGTATAAACTATGAATATGATTGCATTAAGTCTTTCGTTGAAACTGCTAGTTTTCAAGAGCTTAGTGCTAAATATGGTCTTGATTCTCAAATTATTGTTGATTGTTTTAGAACCTTTGCTTCTCATATTAATGTTCCTAAAGAAAATTGGGACGTGTATCATGAACCTTTCAAAGACACTTGCATGGAAAATGAAATTGTTGTTAATGATTGCAATAAACATGCTCAAACTTCTGAAAATACTATTTCTTATAAGCATGTTAATTTTTGTGGAATGCATAGACCTTGTGGAATTAATCAAATCGAAGATGAATATTGTATCTATCATAGGAATGAAAAAACTAGAACATGGTACAAGGCTCTAAGAGATCTTGGTGAAAAAGTTTGTGACCTCCATCCTTTTATTTGTGAACTTTGCTATGAAGTGGGTCATTTTAATTTTCAATGTTCAGGTCATGATAATAGCCTTTCGAATCCAATTACTGCAAATTTGTATTGTGATAACATGATCACTCCTAATCAACATGATGAACTTACATTATTTTTGGGGTGTGAAGAGTTATCAAGAAAAACTTCCTTGTTAGATATGAGTGATCTTGATATGAATAGTGTGTTGCATGGATGTTATCTCTATTGTGTTAATAATTGCCATGCTAACACCTACATACAAAATATTATAAAGGATGAGACTTTACCAAAGTATGACAGGACTAATATGTGTTTTGTTCTCATTAATGAAAGAGAGGAGTCCCCCCAAGTTTCTTCCATTGTCTCTAATACTAAACCAGGTTATGTGGAGGAGCTTCCTTTCAAACCTCTCCCTCCTAAAGATAAAAAGAAGAGGGGAAAGAAGAAGAAGAAGAAGAAGAAGAGGAGTAAAAGGAGAGAGGAAACGGTATCTTCTCCCAAACTTGTTGCTCCTGTTACAATTGATACTTATAATTCTGAATTCGATGATTCTGAACTTGATGATGAACCTATGCCTGTTACTTATATTAGTGATCATGATTGGGAAAATGAAACTACTTTTGATATTGAAAATCTTTGGGGTACCAATTCTGAAAATGATGATATTAATGATTGCCATACTATTAGTACTATCCATGTTTCTTCCAATGATGATATGAAAAGCTCTAAGCTTGGGGATGAGGTGTTTGAAAATCCTTTTGCTATTGCTGATTATATGCTTGATACATCTCCTTCTATTAAAAATAATGATATGTTTACGAATGAACACAGTTTGGAAGATGACTATTCTATTGCTTATGATGATACTATGCCTCCAGTCTTTGATAATTATTATAAAGAATACTATGACATAGGTTATAATTACAGTCATCCTCATGAAACTTGTCATAGTTATGGAGAGATTACCCAAAACCATCCCTTTAATATACAACTTGTCTATCATGTTCGAGTTCTTTATGATGATCCTGCCCCCATTGTTATTAATGAGAAGAACTTTTCTTATGTGGAAAATGAAGATACTTTTGTGCATATGGATCATGGTAAGAATGTTTCATGTGATGATTATATTGTGGATTTTATCAATGATGCTACTGAAAGTTTTTATGAGAGAGGGAGGCATGGATTCATATATCTCAATAATATCAAGTCTCCTCTCTTTTTGTTGAAATTTTTGAAGTTGCACTTGTTTTGCTTTCTATGCTAGTCACTTTGTTCTTCATTGACTTGTTTTCTTACAAGACTCCTATGCATAGAAAGAGTGTTAGATTTAAACATGTTTTATATTTGCTTTTTGATGCTCTCTTATATTCAACTCTTATACATATGAGAGTATCATCAAAATTGTCATGCCTAGCTAAAAGGCTTTAAAGAAAAGCGCTTATGGGAGACAACCCATTGTTTTTATTTTCTGTTATTTTTGCTTTTTTTTTGCTTTGAGTCAAGGTGTTGTTACTTCTGTAGCAACACCTTTGTATCTTTATTTTATTGCATTGTTGTGCCAAGTAAAGTTTTATTGAAAGTTGATGCTAGATTTGGATTTCTGCGCAGAAACAGATTTTTAGCTGTCACGAATTTGAGCTTTTCTCCCTGGGAAAAATCGAAAAATTCTGTAAAAAATCACGCATCTTCCTCAGATATGTACGCAACTTTCATTAAACTGGACCTGTTCCATCTGAGCAACTTAAGTGTCTCGAAAAAATTCGTCTTCACAGACTGTTCTGTTTTTGACAGATTCTGCCTTTTGTTTTGCATTCGCTCTTTTACGATGTTTGTGGATTTCTTTGCTCCACAAAGCATTGGTGGCTGTAGCTAATGTCCAGAAGCTTTAATAATGATTGTGTCATCACAGAATATGAGAATTTTTGATTATGCACTAACCCTCTAATGAGAACTATTTCGAGTTTGGTGTGAAGGAAGTTTTCAAGGATCAAGAGAGAAGGATGATATTATATGATCAAGAAGAGTGAAAAGCCTAAGCTTGGGGATGCCCCCGTGGTTCATCCCTGCATATTCAAGAAGACTCAAGCGTCTAAGCTTGGGGATGCCCAAGGCATCCCCTTCTTCATCAACAACTTATCAGGTCATCTCTAGTGAAACTATATTTTAATTCTTTCACATCTTATGCGCTTTACTTGGAGCGTCTGTGTGCTTTTATTTTTGTTTGTTTTTGTTTGAATAAATTCGGATCCTAGCAATCCTTGTGTGGGAGAGAGACACGCTCCGCTTTTTCATGTGAATACTCATGTTCTTCACTTATATTTGTTGAGTATTCTTAACTAGCTACTGCAGTGCTTTTAGCTCCTGTTTTTCATGCATCTCTTCGAGCTGTTAGCACTTGTTTATAAATACTCTCTTGCTGCATTATATCATTTGGAGAGTTTATGTTTAAATAAATTGATTGGTGTTTGTTTGGAAAAAGAAAATGCTACATGTAGTAGTTGGTATTGGAAAAGACATATGCATTCTTGTAGATCATTGTCTTGTTTCGATTTGATACTTTGCAATTGTTTTGAGCTCTCAAGTAGATCATGTTTAAGCTCTTGCATCATGTAGTTAAAGCCTAGTAGTGGAGAACTACCGTAGAGCTTGTTGAACTTGGTTGCATGTTCTATCTCTAAGGTCTAGATATTTTCTGGTAAAATGTTTGAGCAACAAGGAAGACAGTGTAGAGTCTTATAATACTTGCAATATGTTTTTATTGATTCTTGCTGTACCGGTTTATACTTGTGTTTGCTTCAAACAACCTTGCTAGCCTAAACTCTGTACTGAGAGGGAATGCTTCTCGTGCATCCAAACCTTGAGCCAAAACCCATGCCATTTGTGTCCACCATACCTACCTACTATGTGGTATTTCCTGCCATTCCAAGTAAATACTTCATGTGCTACCTTTAAACTATTCAAAACTTTATTACTCCTTATTTGTGTCAATGTTTTATAGCTCATGAGGAAGTATGTGGTGTTTTATCTTTCAATCTTGTCATTTACTTCTGACAGACTTTCACCAATGGACTAGTGGCATATACACCGCTTATCCAATAATTTGCAAAAAGAGCTGGCAACGGGGTGCCCAGCCCCAATTAATTACAACTTTCATTAATAATTCTCTTCACATGTTTTGCCCTGATTTATCAGTAAGCAACTTAATTGCAAATAGACACTCCTCCATGGTATGTGATGTTGGAAGGCACCCGAGGATTCGGTTAGCCATGGCTTGTGTAAGCAAAGGTTGGGAGGAGTGTCAACTATAAAGAAACTAAAATACATGTGTAAACAAAAGAGAAGAGGGATGATCTACCTTGCTGGTAGAGATAACGTCCTTCATGGGAGCCGCTCTTGAAAGTCTGGTTGACAAGGGGGTTAGAGTGCCCACTACCATTCGTTGACAACAACAAACACCTCTCAAAACTTATTTGTGCTCTCTTATGCTTTCGAAAACTTAAAAAGCTCTAGCACATGATTTAATCCCTGCTTCCCTCTGCGAAGGGCCTATCTTTTACTTTATGTTGAGTCAGTTTACCTACTCCTTTCTATCAGAAGCAAACACTAGTGTCAACTTTGTGTGCATTGATTCTTACATGTTTACTTATTGCACTTGTTATATTGCTTTATGTTGACAACTATCCATGAGATATACATGTTACAAGTTGAAAGCAATTGCTGAAACTTAATCATCCTTTGTGTTGCTTCAATGCCTTTTACTTTGAATCTATTGCTTTATGAGTTACCTCTTATGCAAAACTTTTTGATGCTTGTCTTGAAAGTACTATTCATGAAAAGTTTTTGCTTATATGATTCATTGTTTACTCTTTATCTATCTGTTAGCAAACTATAGACCATTGCTTTGAGTCACTTCATTCATGACATGAGCCTTGCAATATATTGATCAAGATTGTGTGAAAGCATGTCTCCTCAGAAATTATTTGTTGTTATCGTTTTACCTACTCGAGGACGAGTAGAACTAAGCTTGGGGATGCTTGATACGTCTCCAACGTATCCATAATTTCTGATGTTCCATGCTTATATTATACCATTGCTACATGTTTTATATACACTTCATATCACTTTTATGCATTTTCTGGGACTAACCTATTAACAAGATGCCACAGTGCCAGTTCCCTGTTTTCTGCTTTTTTGGTTTCAGAAAAGTACTTCTGCGAATATTCTCGGAATTGCACGAAACAAAAGGCCACGTCCCTATTTTTCCAACACGTACACGGAGTCCGAAGGAGAGACGAAGAAGCGCCACGAGGTGGCCAAACCATGGCGGCGCGGGGCAGTAACCGCGCCGCCAGGTGGTTTGGGCCCCTCGGGCCTCCACCGACGCTGCCCCTTCGCCTATATTCCCCGACGCGAAAACCCTAAAAAATCATTTCCACGAAGAGTTCCGCAGCGCCGCCGCCATCGACGACAAGTTTCGGGGGACAGAATCTCTGTTCCGGCACGCTGCCGGGACGGGGAATTGCCCCCGGAGTCATCTCCATCGACTCCACCGCCATCTTCATCGCCGCTGCTGACTCCCATGATGAGGAGGGAGTAGTTCTCCCCCGAGGCTGAGGGCTCTACCGGTAGCTATGTGGTTCATCTCTCTCCCATGGTGTGATCTTTATGTGATCATGTGTATTGCTAGTATCGCTGAATACATTAATAATGTTTATGCTACTCAAGTGATTTTGTCTAGTTTCTGGAGTCATTGTGACAACACGGTATCAAGGTGACAGTGTGGGTACTTGTGTGACTCTATGAATAATTTAGACATTTATCATGGCTTATTCTTGGGAATTGTGGTGTTTGTTTACTCAGACTTTGAGGTGTGCTTTTGCAGCCCTACGCATAGTACTCTTGCTTCATCAAGAAGGAGAATAATCCCGAGCAGTATTTACTTGTGTTCAGTTGTGCTAATCTAGTTGAATATGTAGATGTTACTCTTTATCTATTATGCACTCTATAGGTTACTTTAATATGAACTCCGGTACTCTCCACGGTGTAAAGGTGACAGTGTGTGCACCGTGTGTGACTCCTTTATGACGTTGTGGCGCTTGTTTACTCCGGCTTGAGGTGTGCTTTTGTAGCCCTACACAATGAATGGTGTTTGTTATCCAACAAGAGAGTGTTTAAGAGTAGCTTTTATTTATTCAGTTATGAGATCATTGTTGAGAGTGTCCACTAGTGAAAGTATGATCCCTAGGCCTTGTTTCTAAGCATTGAAACACCGTTTACATCAAGTTCTGCTACATGTTTGCTTGCTGCCATCTTTATTTCAGATTGCAATTACTACTTATAATCATCCATATTACTTGTATTTCACTATCTCTTCGCCGAACTAGTGCACCTATACATCTGACAAGTGTATTGGTGTGTTGGGGACACAAGAGACTTCTTGTATCTTAATTGCAGGGTTGCTTGAGAGGGATATCTTTGACCTCTACCTCCCTGAGTTCGATAAACCTTGGGTGATTCACTTAAGGGAAACTTGCTGCTGTTCTACAAACCTCTGCTCTTGGAGGCCCAACACTGTCTACAAGAATAGAAGCGTGCGTAGACATCAGTTGCCTTGAGGGCTTGTCATTTGTGATTGCTATGTAAGAACTTGTCATATTGCGTATGAGACTTTGTACTTTGCTTGTTTGAGACTTCGTTAAAATGGTTGTTTATGATGGATTATGCATTGAATTTGATATAATGTTGTTGTTGAAATATTGGAGAATTTTACGTATTTGTCTAGCTGTTGTTTGTACCATAATATGTGGTTGTTTTGTATATTTTGTCATGAATATAACAGTACAATTATCAATGTCTCGAAAAACTGCTTTTATAACATCCAAACAACATTTGATATTCAAACTCAATATCTTGTCTAGCTCTGAATATCTAACACATCCAAACAAAAATATTGACATTCAAACTCAATATCAATATCTCATGATATGATATTCAACTCAATATCAATATGGAGCTCCCAATGCGAACATCCGAACGGAGCATAGTGATTCTCTATTCTAAGACACCCAATACAACAGAGCAAATTATGACAAAGTAAGCTACTAAACCCTAAAAAAAAGTCATATCTGAATCCATTGTCCAGTTCTCCACCATAAGCGAAAAATACAAGTGCAAATTCATATGGAGAAATGCTACTAATTTTAGAGTAAGTTGCACCATAATTGCCCAAACTCCAGCGGCAGGAGCACACTACCCTTGTATTAGCAGAAAAAAGAGTTCATTTGCATGCGTGTGTGCATGGGGATCGCGACATGCTTAAAAAGCAAAGACAATAGGTTGGTATTCAGATAACATAAATCAAGTCCATGCTAACAAATCTGGACTCACATGAAATTAACAAAAACGCCGAACAGCAGGACGATGGGGGAAGGAATCATGCAAAGGAGAAGCAGACATAAAGGAAAAAAAGGAAAAAAAAGAATGTGTGGACCTGTCTTGACCTACAAAGTGGGAGGGCCAGCTGCATATATTGCTTCACAAGCTTTTTCGAGCACATTTCGATCGGGGAACACATCTACCTGGCAGAATTATGAACACTACCAACTCCGTAACCTGAAGTAACCCCTTTAACTGCATCGATTTGGGACAAAATTAACAGCGTAGTGTATTACTGCACAATCCACGTGATAACAGCCACATACAGTCACTAGTAGAAAAAGGGCATATAGTCCCGGTTGGGAAGGGCCTCTAGTCCCGGTTTGCCACGAACCGGGACTAAAGGCCCTCCACTGGGCGGAGCCATGCGCGGGCGGGTGGAGAACCTTTACCAACCGGGACTAAAGGTAAAGGTCCCAGGAGTTTTTTTATTTTTATTTTTAATTCTATTCTCAATTTTATTCTTAATTCTATTTCGAAATTTCTCACTTAGCCACACACTTAATATCTAAGTATACACTTAATCTCAGGTCAAAGTACTTACCCTGGTCAAACTTCCCATTCGGTTACCCATCCTCAAATTGCTTCAGCCCAAGCATGCCTAACTTTTGAGTTCCTTCCAAATTAGCTTCCAAATGAGAATTTAGAACTTACTGATATTAGTATCCTATCAATCATATTAACCTCTGAGTCATGATGTTACACTTTTGTATTGTTTAAATTTTCAAAAATTATTTGAATAAATAACGATGATTGTGTAATAATATTTTTGAATAAATAACAATCATTATGTAATAATATTTTTTAAATAAATAACAGTGATTATGTAATAATATTTAATATGGAATAATTCATATCTTTAAATCCGTAAATCGAAATTTGACAAATAAATGTCCAAATTGATTAGAAAAATGAGAGGAATTCAAATATGTCATCCATATCATCTTTTGAATCACAGAAATATCGATAAACTTGCTATGAAAAAAACTCTAGCATGGAGCCAAATGACCAAGTTATGGTAGTCCCGGCCATGTTTGTGATAAAGTTCTCATATTAGACAAATAGGTGTATCTTGGCATAGGAAACAATGGTTCCGAAGGGATTTTTCAAATATTTTTTATAAATATCATTTTCCTTTTTCTAAGTGTCAAAAATGACATTTTTTGTGAAACAAGTACAAAAAATATGGTGCAAAATAGCACCCATCTAATTCTCACAAAGAGGTCCACATTTGATGGATAATCCCCAAGTATTAGGAATTTTCTTGATTTCTATCTAATTTCGCCTAGTTAAATGAGTTTATGCTGATTTTCCAAAAGTAATCCAAATTTGAACTACAAGTGTTTGATAGTTTGGTCTGAATTTTTTTAAAATCATTTTAAGATACACAACTAGTGGTTATATCACAAAAACATCAATAGTTTTAAAATTTTTGACCTCTTTCGAGGAGAGTCATGGTGGCCATTTTGACCACTTTTTGAAAAAATCAATAAAGTGAAAAAACCTCGAAAAAAGATCTCCTCTGGCATGGAGTCCTTTTATGTGTACTAGTTGATAGGGAAAATGATAAGCTTAATTTTTGACAAATTTTTCAAAAAACATTTTCACAAAAAGGTTTATCATGTATAAACATCTATAAGTTTCAAGCCAAATGATTAAGTTATGACCATTCTCACGGCATAGTTTGTGATAAATTTCTCATATTAGACAAATAGGTGTATCTTGGTATAGGAAATAATGATTCCGAAGGGATTTTTCAAATTATTTTTATGAATATCATTTTCCTTTTGTAAGTGGCAAAAATGATTTTTTTTGTGAAACAAGTACAAAAAATATGGTGCAAAATAGCACCCATCTAATTCTCACAAAGAGTAGTCCACATTTGATGGATAATCCCATAGTATAAGGAATTTTCTTGATTTCTATCTAATTTCGCCTAGTTAAATGAGTTTATGCTGATTTTCCAAAAGTAATCCAAATTTGAACTACAAGTGTTTGATAGTTTGGTCTGAATTTTTTTTAAAATCATTTTAAGGTACAAAACTAGTGGTTATATCACAGAAACATCGATAGTTTTAGAAAATTTGACCTCTTTCGAGAAGAGTCATGGTGGCCATTTTGACCGCTTTTTGAAAAAATCAAATAAAGTGAAAAAAAACCTCGAAAAAAGATCTCCTCTGGCATGGAGTCCTTTTTATGTGTACTAGTTGATTGGGAAAATGATAAGCTTAATTTTTGACAAATTTTTCAAAAAACATCTTCACAAAAAGGTCTATCATGTATAAACATTTATTAGTTTCAAGTCAAATGATTAAGTTATGACCATTCCCACGGCATAGTTTGTGATAAATTTCTCATATTAGACAAATATGTGTATCTTGGTATAGGAAACAATGGTTCCGAAGGGATTTTTCCAAATATTTTTATAAATATCATTTTCCCTTTTCTAAGTGGCAAAAATGACTTTTTTGACAAACAAGTACAAAATATGGTGCAAAATGGCACCCATCTAATTCTCACAAAGAGTAGTCCACATTTGATGGATAATCCCAAAGTATAAGGAATTTTCTTGATTTCTATCTAATTCTCACATTTGAGTAGTCCACATATTTGGGATAGGTGAAACATGAAAATGAGTATATAAATTCCCCTTGATATGTAATCATCCCGGCTTGCTCACATTTCCAATAAAGACATTTTGATAAGCACTTTGCGAGAATCACATCAATTGCAACTATTCATGCCAAGAAGCAACCTACACAAGGTTGAAAGCTAGAAATGTATGCATGAGGTGGATACTCGTTACCGAGATAGCATTGGTGATGTAGAAGATAGAAGTTCATGATCATCCAAGCTTGGCTCCAATAAGCACATGGTGACACCACCTTCCTTGTAAATGGGACAAGCTTTTAATGCATCTCCGATGTACCTAAAACAAATTCAAGTGCAACATGGTACCCAAACTCATTGGGTCCAAAGTAGTTAGAGCAACTACAATACATAGGACAAACTCCACATAAATATGTGCATATTGATATGAAATTCAATTTCATGCACATCTTAGCCATTTAGGATTTGATGGAGTTTATCCTACATATTGGATCAATGAAAGTAAGCATGCCATAAGATATACATATAGTAAATATGCATGCACAAGACTTTCAAGAACCAAACGAGATACAATTTGGACAAAACACCAATTAAACCAAGGAAGCACACACAAGTGTGATAAGAAAAAAGAATTGTCCAAATTATACCAAAGACCCAAATCAACATATGATTGAAGATACCATGTTGAAAAGATACCAAACGAAGGTTAGATACCAAATGATGAAAATACCATCAAGGAATAAACCAAACCCTCTACACTTCTCATGATAGCACAAAGTACCAAGACGAGAAATGTTTGTCTTCCAAAGAGACACGTCATCGGGATCAAATACACGTTGAAGACACCTAATGTTCAAAAACATATACGATTGCTCCCCAAGATTTGTGCATTATTTATGATCTTGCATTTGAATACAAAATGCACATAAATGGGATCATCACTCTCCATAAATATTATTCAAACACTAGTCATGTTCAAGGAAAGACATAGGATACAAAACCAATTCAAAGAATGATGTTCTACTCAATATAGGATAGCTTCCCCAAGAATAGTGCATTTTCTTAGAAGAATGAATTTGAATGAAAATGCACTCCCATTGCTTTTCCTAACTCAAGAAAGCATAATTTTTTTTTGAGTAGAGCAACAAGGATCCAAAAGATACACGGATGACAAGAGGATTTAGATCAAACCAAGTCCTTGGCAATAAAAATAAGGCAATTCAAAGCAAGAGCCAAAAATGAAGATGGTCTACAAATTCCACCACAAGTATGAATATCACTTGTCATGGACAAGGAGTATATGGAGATAAATCTCGGTGGTATATAGGAATATTAAAGACCAACTTCACAACAAATAAGCATATGGCAAAGGATAGGAATTAAAAGCCGTGCTTAAATAGATATATATTCTTGATAGCTTCAATATTCACGCGATCATGCAAAGCAAGTACAAAGAGTAGCTTGAAGATCCAAAAGAACATCCAACACAAAAAAGATCCAAAAGAGTGATTAAAAA
Source organism: Poa pratensis (assembly GCA_947311845.1). Taxonomy (NCBI): domain Eukaryota; kingdom Viridiplantae; phylum Streptophyta; class Magnoliopsida; order Poales; family Poaceae; genus Poa; species Poa pratensis. Next base: position 30,912,646 of record CAMZMU010000057.1, on the reverse strand, counting down.
AACATTTTAGCAAATATGGAACTTGTTTGAGCAACATGCCACATAGGAATAAGATAATGAAGAATATAAATTCTAGGTGGCAATACCTCACATGTTCACATTTTCTAGGTTTGTAATATGCACATAGCTTATTACTCCCCCATAATGTGATAATCCAATTCTTTAAAACACGAAACAAACGAAACCAACTAGAGATAATTAATGGACATTATATAATTTGAATTTCTCATGAGCATGCCATACCACATAAAGAGTAGATAAAATGATATATCATCACTAAGTGGTATTTCTCATGTATACACATTTTTAGGATTGGGAAGTGCATGAAGCATATCACTCTACCAAAATGGAATAGTCCATTAATCTCTCAAAGAGAACCAACAAGATAAGATGGCAAATAAAAGCAATAAGGCTCAAAACAAGTAAATGGTGTGCAAACCAACATATACCTGATTTCTCATGATAAGTTAGTAGAGAGCACAACACATACAAACACTAGCAAGGTACAAAACCAAACACATGCAAGGGTGCAAGCAACTTTCAATGTATATATGATATAAGCACATGTTACCGCAAGGAGGAACAATGGATATGAGATAGACCAATAAAATCCAAATGACTTGGCTTGAGAGAATATAATTGATGAAGATCCCTTAATTCTTCATGATATAGCCAAGTCTCCAATGTCCTCCAAACAACACCTATTGATCAAGTTTTAGCTTGTTGGTCCCCAACCAAGTTGGGTTCTAAGAGGCCAGTCACAATAGGCTTGGCAACCCAAATGGTGTTTTTCTTGACACCACTTTGAGTACCAACATATTTGGCAAACATATTGCCAACCTTATCCTTCCGAAGGGAATAAACATCATCAATTATAATGGGGTTGCATAAGGTACCACTAGTGCATGAGGAAGCAAAGTGACCCTTCTCACGGCATAAGTAGCAACATTGGCTTTTTTCCTTCTTCTTAGTTGAAATCTCAGCTTGAGGAGGAATAGCTTGATTCTTCTTGAGAAGTGGCCATTCTTCAACATGAGTTTGAACTTGAGGCCGCTTCCCTTGTTGCTTCTCACTAAGAGGCTTCTTATTTAAAGGGCAAGATCTAACATGGTGCCCTTCAACTTTGCACTTGAAGTAAACAATCTTGGCCGAATCTTTAACTTGTTCTTGGCCCTTGTTCTTCTTGATAGACTTGAACTTGTTCTTGTTATTGGAGTTGAATCCAAGTCCACTCTTGTCATTGGGGCGTCTTTGAACACTTAGCACATTTTCAAGTGTGGACCTCCCAACATGAGACTTTTCCAAGTCTTTCTTCAAAGAAGCGACTTGGGCCTTTAGCTCTTTTAATTCCTCTACATGGTTAGTATCAACAAAAACACGAGAGGAAGTATATGCTTCATTGTTAGAGCAACAAGGCATGGAAAGTAATTCATCACAAGATGTAGCAATATTGTGAGTAGATGAATCACAAGGACTAGCACATGGCAATAAAGCATTTAGAGTAGAAGTAGTGCCATTGTCCACATGAGCCTCACAAGATGTTACCTTTGTAGAGATAGCCTCATGAGCTAACTTTAGCTTCGCATGGGATGCTAGAAGATCCTCATTAGAGCTAGAGAGTTTTTCATGAATTTCTTCCAATTTCTCATACTTGCTAGGTAGCAACTCAAGTTGAGCTCTTAGTTCAACATTCTCCTTCAAAATAGATGCTTCACGAGAAATGGAGTTAGTAGCACAAGCATCATTAACATTACAAATGGAAGAAGACAACTTGGCAAGCTCATCATTCAACCTAGCATTTTCCTCAACAATATTAGCATGATCACATAAGGGAGTAGAGGAACTAGGCACATCATTTTTAGATAGTTGAGTTTGGAGTTGATCATGAGACTTGATAAGGAGAGAGTGTTCACTTTCCAAAGCCTTATGAGCTTTGTAAAGTCTCTCTATATCCCCAATTAGTCTAGCATTGCCAACACCAAATTCAACTTTTTCCTTTTTAAGCAGTTTATATTTAGCAATAGCATGATATTTTCCTTAATGATTTTAGCAAAAATAAGATCATTTGTTTCATCAAGAGATTCAAGTTTCTCCTCAAGAGACACTCGAAGCTCATGCTCTTCCTCAAGAGCATTTTCTAAGGATGCTTTTTCCATAGCATCCTCTCTTTCGATCCTTCCCTTTTCTTCAATGATTTCCTTGCACTTAATAGCATAAGTCAAAATTTCACACAAATAAGAGCAAGCTTTACTACCTTTAGGGAGAGCACTAAAAACCATCTCACTCTTCTCCTTTAAGGAGTCAATATCATTCTCTTTTAATCCATAATAATCCTCATTCTCATCATCACAAGATGTAGAGGGTTCCCAAGGTGAAGATTCCTTTGAATCCCTAGCCATAAAGCAAAAGTGAGTAATGGAGGATGATGACGAAGAATTTCTTGAAGCACCATTGAGGTCCATGTCTTGTTCCAACAAATATTGGGATTCCTCTACATTGTTAGCCACACAAGTACTAGAGGATATGGAAGCATTATTTTCATGGCAACAAGACGTAGAAAGCATATCATCATGAGATTTAGTTAAGCAACTAATACATGATATGCAAGGACTATCAACACTAGCATGTAGGACATTTGAAGTGCTAGAAGAGTTTAAGTCTAAAGATAGAACATTGCAATGAGATAGAGATGAAGTATAGTAAATAGAATATTCACCATCAACAAAGCAATTTCTATCACCACTCACCATATCATTACCTTGTGACAAATCACATGTTGGTGGAGTGGAAGAAGTTGTGAACTCATCACGGCCGGAGGTGGGAGAGCAATCATCCTCAATAATGTTGGACACGTCATATTTATCTTGAAGTTTGTCCAAAGCTCATGAGCGTTCCGAAAAGGCATGATTGATGCAAGAACTACATCGCTCAAAACACAAATGAGACCATTAGATACTTGAGTATCAAGATGAGAGTTTTCCTCATCCTCTAAAGATAATTCTTGAATCCTTTGGAGGAGAAAAACCCAAATCTACAATTCTCTCAATATAATTTGGACCCATGTCCCTAAAAAGATTAAGCATGCAAATTTTCCAACCATCATAATTTGTGCCATCGAATATGAAAGTGGGATCGTGCACTAATTCTCTAAACGACATCTTTTACTCTCTAGGCGGTAAAGCCCAAAAAGAGAGCCCAGGCTCTGATACCAATTGAAAGGACAAGGATGTCGCCTAGAGAGGGGGGGGGGGGGGGTTGAAAATGCGATTTAATTTTTTTTCCGGTTTAGGCTTGATAATTACGGAATAAAACTAAGTGTTTAAATTAACAAGCCAACAACCTAAATATACTAGACTCACCTATGTGCACCAACAACTTATGCTAAGCAAGATAAGCAACAACGTGATAGCAATATATAAGACTTCGAGCACGAAGGCTATCACAATGTAAAGTGCATAAGTAAAGAGCTCGGGGTATAGAAATAACCGAGGCACGCGGAGGCGATGATGTATTCCCGAGTTCCTCCTTTTTAGGGAAGTACGTCTCGTTGGAGGGGTGTGAGTTTCAAACTCAAACGCCACAAATGGCCTCACCCTATTCTCCGATGAACCTTGCCCAAAAGCTCGATTCACCTTCCACTATTGATTTCCCTTTTTGGGCGGAAATTGAGTCCCTTACAACAATCTTGAGGCACAACCCACCAAAGGATTGGGAGCTCCCAAGTGGCCACAAAAGGCCTCAACCGCCACAAAAGACGTCTAGGGTCCAAAGACCCAAGAGTAACAAGCTCATGAACTTTCACTTTGCCGTTCACATATTTAGGACTTCCAATGGAACTTCTAAACCTACTGTTGATGATCTCATGCAAATTTTCACAAGTCCCCTCTTAGAAAAGGAGCCACAAGGAGAGAGTTGACCTCTCTTAGAAAAGGCAACCCGGCAAAACCTCCAACATAAAAAACGCAACAAGATATGCATATGAAATCTGTTTTTGATGAGCTAGAGCTTGGTATAGAGATGAACACAAGCTCTAAATCCTCACATGGATAAAAGCCAAATAAGAACCAAGAAAGATGATATGCCAACTATGTAAAGGTTTGAGCTCTCCACAAAGATGCGATCAAGTTACTCACTTGAGAGCTCCTCTTGATAGTACGCTGTCTATCCTATAACCCGGTCTCCCACAACACCACCAGACCGGTAAAATAGAAACCCTATCGAGATCATACCTTTGCCTTGCGCATTCCACTTGAGCTAGATGATGACGATCTTGACTCTTTCAAGTTGGAACACTTTTCTTGATTGTGCTTGCTGGCACGTGCTTGATGAAGACTTCTCCAAATACTCCCCATACACCATTATGGAAGAGCCTCGCTTAGCTCCGTATTCATGTATCCACTTGTACTTTATTTTCTTCTCTTGATATAGATGATGGCTTGGAGATAAACATGAATGTTCACTCAATCTTCTTTTCAAGCCATGATTGCAATAAGCTCAACTCTAGATGACTATTCTTCATATAAACCCTTGGATAGAACCTTGGTCATCATATAATTTTCTAGAGTCCAACACATGAACTCCAATCTTCTTCATGGACAAGATCTATAAAGATATCTCAATGCAAACATTAGTCCATAGAGATTGTCATTAATTACCAAAACCACACATGAGGGCACATGCACTTTCAGAGTCCTTTTATGTGTACTAGTTGCTAGGGAAAATGATAAACTTAATTTTTGACAATTTTTTCAAAAAAAATATTCACAAAAAGGTCTATCATGTAAAAACATCTATAAGTTTCAAGCCAAATGATTAAGTTATGACCATTCTCACGGCATAGTTTGTGATAAAGTTCTCATATTAGACAAATAGGTGTATCTTGGTATAGGAAACAATGGTTTCGGAGGGATTTTTCAAATTATTTTTATAAATATCATTTTCCTTTTTCTAAGTGTCAAAAATGATTTTTTTTTTTTTGTGAAACAAGTACAAAAAATATGGTGCAAAATGGCACCCATCTAATTCTCACAAAGAGTAGTCCACATTTGATGAATAATCCCCAAGTATTAGGAATTTTCTTGATTTCTATCTAATTTTGCCTAGTTAAATGAGTTTATGCTGATTTTTCAAAAGTAATCTAAATTTGAACTACAAGTGTTTGATAGTTTGGTCTGATTTTTTTAAAAAAATCATTTTAAGTTACACAACTAGTGATTATATCGCAGAAACATCGATAGTTTTAAAAAAATTGACCTCTTTCGATGAGAGTCATGGTGGCCATTTTGACCGCTTTTTGAAAAAAAATCAAATAAAGTGAAAAAAGCTATGGTGCAAAATGGCACCCATCTAATTTCACAAAGAGTAATCCACATTTTATGAATAATCCCCAACTATTAGGAATTTTCTTGATTTTTACCTAATTTCGCCTAGTTAAATGAGTTTATGCCGATTTTTTGAATGTAATTTCACCTAGTTAAATGAGCTTTTGTGATCCAAAAGATGATATAGTTGTCATATTTGGATTCCTCTCATTTTTCTAATCGATTTAGACATTTTATTTGTTAAATTTCGATTTACGGATTTAAAGATATGAATTATTCCATATTAAATTAAAAATGCCGACGGTTTTAGTCTCGGTTGTTCTCTCCATCCAGGATTAAATGTCTATATTTAGTCCCGGTTGGAGATACCAACCGGGACTAAAGCTCTTCATCCTGCCGCGGTTGGTATTACCAGCCGGGACTAAAGGTCCCGTTTGAACCGTTTGAAACGGGACTAATGTGAGTATTAGCCCTGGTTCCAAACATGACCGGAACTAAAGATGCGAACGGAAGGTCTGTTTTCTACTAGTGAGTCTTTTCTTATGATGATGATCTAGGTTGTGGAAGTTTGTCATCCGATCTGTCCTCCCATTTGCAACAGGCCCACACAGCCTCACCAAAAGCAGAGCGGAAATCAAGTAGTCAGCGTATATTGGATCTAGCCGTGCAGCAAGATCTGCTGAAGTAGTATCGTTACCCATCAGAAATTTGTTGCACAAAGTACTCTCCGTCTGTAGCACTCGACTCACACTTCAGACAAACGAAAACTTCCGACCATGTGAGTAACCGTTCCAATGTAGCAATTGCAACGATTGTTCATAAATTAGGCCTTTGACCGAAATGGGTATAAAAGACGCTGGTTTAGACACTTTGACTTGCAGCTGTAGTTCGAATCAGGTTCCATCCCACTCTCCACGTCAAACCCCCCCCCCCCCCCCCCCCCCCCCCCCCCAACACACACACACTTTTGAACAGAAACATGGTGTTAAAGTAGATCAATCCGGGCATCCGGCCGCACCATGGGCACGCATCCGCATGCCCAAACACCACCATCTCTTCGCGCCACCAATGTCGCTGGAGTCGGTACACCGAAGGAGCGGCAGCGGCAGCAACATTGCCAACGTCTGCGCAGCGCTGGCGCGGCTGAGCATCGACCTGAACGGTGGCGGGGCGATCCGCCCCGGGACGCTGCTCGACGAGTACGAGCGGCTGGCCATCGAGGCCCAGCTCAGCCGCGCCGTCTGCGGCGGAGCTACTCCGAGCCGAGCCCGTCCCGGATCGTCGTGCTACGGCCACCGGCGACCGCTCGTTCTGAAGAGAAGGGTGAGGCGGGGGCGCGGAGGTTTCTGCTACTGGAGACGTTGAAGCGGGTGTGGTGTTGGCTGAGCAGCGGCAGCGCGTGGCGCGGGCACGGCCGGAATAATGGGGAGCAGCCTGTGACAATGCCGCAGCCGCCCGCGCCGGCGGTGACAAGGGTGTGCCTGCTCGACTACCTTCGCTAGCTGCATGCCGCGCGTGTATTGATCTGTTTTGTTTGTGTGTGGTACTGAGATTAGATTCGTGTAATGGCAATGAGATTATGCGTGAACAAGTTGGATTTGACAGCAGCAGCATCATCAGCAGCCCGCGTCCGCCACGCAAAGCGAACTTGGCACGTAAGGTGCATGGCTCTGCGAAGCCATGCATGTGCCTAGCTAGTCCTGGACATCACGGTACGTATCAGGTTGACATGAGTATGACATGTTGTTTCGGCCGTAGGAACTCACATATCTGGTCGCCACGGATCAACTAGCCCCGCTACGGGAAGAACAGGGCAGCGCACGGCCACGGCGTTGCCCGCGTGTGCGGGCCCCACCGAGTAGGCAGAGCCGGCAGCAACTCGCTATGTCGGCAGGTGGAGCGCAAAGCCAAGGCACGACGCAAGCAAGCAAGCAGTCGCGGCATAGCGAAGGTGATTTGAGTACGTTGGCGACGTTGAAAAAGCACTTGCACTGCCATGCGGCGATCTATAGCGGTGGTACTACTAGGCTGAGGTTTCTTTCTGTAGATCAAGTATATCCGTCTGACCAGATCAATCATATCCTCTAATATTAGATCTTGCTTTTGCTAATTCTCAAACAGCTGAGAATTAACTAAATCTCAGTGAATCCTTAGCCCTTGGATTTTTGCGTCATGATTCTGAGTTGCACATAGGTTGCAACTTTGTGTAACTATAAAAGATGTTCACGCAGTGCAATGTTTTTGTGCAAACAGCTAAAAAATGTCCACACGGTACATAATCGTAGGGAGATGTCACATGACTGAGATTTAATTAAATCTGAACTAGTCGCTTCCTAATTCTTGTTAGAGCATCCTAGTGAAAGGTCTACATTTGGTCGCCTATATCCCTAGTAAGAGGTTTCTTTTTTATTCCTTCCGAGTTTTCCAATGACATTTTATAGTCAGAATGTCTATATTCTCACCTATATTTTAATACTCTCTATGTTCAAATTATAACATGTTTTACCTTCTTGTTAGAGCATTTTAATGTGTACATTCATTCATTTTGATCCGTATGTAGTCAACATTGAAATATCTAAAACATCTTACATTATGGAACGGAGAGATAAGTAGCTTATAACTTCCATTTCATGAATATTTGTATGCACAACACTAGCAATTTTTACACTACAACATCACGTTAAATCTCTCAAATATTATCTCTACCTTCTTGCATGGTTGAGGAAAGAAAACATCATAGGCAAATAAAAATTTATTAATTTGCTAATGTTTAAGAAATTTGGCCAAGGTAAAATGGTAGAGACCAAAATTACAAGTGAAAGCATAATGCTCTGACAGTTGGTAATAATATTGTTTCTTGGTGAATTATCCAAAAGTGAGTAGGAGCTGGGAACAAAAAAAAAACTAGTTCCAATTCCGCAACAATTTTCTGTTATTCTTGTTAACATGAGAGACAAACTATGGAAGAGAACGGTAAAACAAATATATTTTCGTACAAAATGATAATGGACAAACAACAGGCACAATAGTAGTCATTGCATCCTACGGAAATCCATTTTGGCTTGTGGGACTAAATACTCCTATTATGAAAAAACATATTTCGCAATGTCAAGAAATTCCAAAAATAAATTTGGGTGTACATATAGACATTTTATGAAGGCACCCAAAATTTCGTAAAAAAAAGACATTTTCTGTGCGCTGTGTAAAAAACACAAAAACATTATTTTTTCGCGAAACTTTATGTGCCAACATAAAATGTTCAGAGGTACACTCGAAATTTTATTCCATAATTTTTTGATATTTTAAATTGCACTTCCCATAATGGGACTTGATGGTCCTATGAGCCAAAACACCTGTCCTTGCATCCTAGGTAATCAATATATGTAAAATGATGAAATCTAGACCTTGGCTAAAAATACAACACTTGTAGGCAGAGCAATTTTCACTCCAAAATTTCAGAACCAACTAAATGACACAAGGACATGCAGAGTAGTATTTGATGAAACACACATGCAACATTTAGCTAGTCACCACCCCCGGCATAGTCTACCCAGTCCTTGTGTGATTCCTTTTCTACCACCCGTGACGAAATCAGCAAAGCCATCGACGCCTGCACCGCCTACTAGCGTCTGCCCGGTGCTTACCCTCTTCCTCAGATCGACGTGTTGTTCGGCAACCATCCTCTCTATCCACTTCTCTCCCCTGTCAGTTGTGCCCGCCTCCAAGCGCGGGAGGTCGACGCAACGCTCTTGTCGTCCAGATCCGGCCAGAGGTGGCGCGACGCCTGTCGGATCTAGTACCATGGCGTCCGGCGGTGCCTAGGGACAATCCAAACAACTTTTGGATCCGGGGCAAATTAATGTAAATAGATATACTTTATACTAAACTTTTATACTTCTCTTATGCTTCCTATTATGATTTTATTATGTTAGTCGGTGCGATTATTATAACCTAGATTGCATAATTTACCAAATAAAAAACTTTTTTGATCATTGGTTATAATGTTCTTTATTATTCAGTTGTAATGTATATAATTGCAAAATTTGTGAGTGCTAAATTTATATCTTATGTTGTAATTAAATTTCTTCTCAAACTATTTTTCTATAAATTAGATTATTTATTCTATATGTATGTATAGGTTAGTATATATTTTTAAATATCATTAAATACCGTGATAGAGACCTCTAAAGCATACATTCGAACAAATATCTTAGTAGTGGTTCTGGTATACTATCAGGTAAGTACAATTATATTAAATTTTTAGAGTATAAATTGAACCGTTGAAAAAATGGGTCTTGCAAGTTGGGTTCATTAACAACGTGTGCATGCTTTGTAAATGTATTAAAATAGTGTATATTATGGTAATAATTGATGAGAATAAAGTTTGTCGTAGATTCAGTTTTGATTATGTGGCATGCTCGTCTTTAATGTGTCTGGTTTCATCCATTGTATATAAGTGCTCCGGTCAATTTCTCAAACTGAATTAAACATGGATTTAGGTTACACAATTTGTTGCCCTACCTTCTTTTGGAGGAGCACGAGCTCATGAACTTTCGATGCAATCATCTAGAAGCAATCACACGTGATTTATTCAACCGGTGTACGTGATGCGTAAGAGATACATGTTTTTCTTTTCTTTGGCTGATCTTTGTATCCACTATCTATGACCCGTCATTTGTAATATTTTGAATGATACTGTTGCAATAAACATGGTTGTCTATTGATTGGTGTAGATGCCCAGATATTTTCCCTTTTCGATAAAAGTTAACACATAGATTTCAGTACAATATATAGGACATCCATTGAAGAGAGACTAGCATCAAACTGAACTCACTATCGCCTGTAGTGTGGACTTGATCAAGCAAATTGAGTATTTTGTTATTTTCACATATTCAATAATTATTTTTGCATAATGGATAACAGTTTGGTAGTTACGAGTAAGACTGTAAGGATGACTCCAACGGGCCGACGCATCGAGTCCGCGCGCGTCCGTCCCTGTCCGCGCGAGCCAAAAACACGGCCCAACGGGGCGACGCAAACGGACCGCGGTCCGTTTTTCTGTCCACCGCGACGCATTCCTGGCTCAAATTTGGGCCACGGATGCGTCGGGCGCGGACGCGCGCCGAAGCGCAATTGTGTCCTCCTCTGATCCGCACTTCGGCCTCGGCCTCTCCCAAAACCCCAGTCCACCCCAGTCCACACTCCAACCCTAGCCATGGCCGGTGCAGCCGCCGCCGCCGCCTCCGACGCTGGACCTGCCGCCGCCGGCACCGCCTCCGCCGCCGGCCCCGCCGCTGGATGTGCGCCCAAAGCTGCAAAGAAACCAAAGAAGGAACTCACCGAAGAGCAGAGGGCCGCAGAGACCCAGAAGCGGGGCGACCGGAGGAGGAGGTTGAAGCAGGAGAAGCTCAACGCCGCCCAGAAGGCCGCCGCCGTGCCGGAGGACGAATCTGACCTCGTGTCCAGGGCCGCGACCGCTGCCCTCCTCCTGATTGGAATTACCCCGACGGCGGCCGCGGTCGGTGTGGCGACTGCGGCGGCCAGCTCCAACGCCTCGGCGGACCGACCGCCAAGGACGAGATCTTCCGCGACGACACCATCGCCACCGTACGGGTACCTTCCGGGAACCATGCCGCGCGGGTTTCCCCTACCTCAGGCGAATCCGCGCCCAGCCCAGTCGAGGTACCTCCGCTTGATCTGAACACGCCTACTACACCATTGGTCGGACACTCACCGGCGGCGCAGACTGCGGCCGCGCGTGCAGCTGCCCCGGCAGTGGTCGCCCCGGCGCGTAACCTGTTCGGCGAAATGCCCAGGCCTTCTTCGTAGGGTGAAATGCAAGAGCCAAGGAGGCCGAGGCTAGGGCCATGGAGGCCGAGGCAAAAGCAAAGGACATTGAGCTCGCCCTACGCCAAGAGGAGGCCAGGATCATGGACATGGATCTCTCGGCCTTCACCCCTACGAAGAAGGCCTACTACCTCAAGAAGCAAAGGTACTACATGGACTGAGATTGATCAAATCTCGGTCGTTTTATTTATGTTGCATGCCGGTGTTGAACTATGGCCGATATGGCCGGAAAAAAACATGGCCGATGGCCGGAATTTGTAATATTTTGGGCATGTATGCAGACATGGCCCTATGAGGCCAGGATTATGTTTTATTTTATATTCATATGCTTGCTATTTGTTGTATTGTGATCACAATGGCCGAAAATGATCAACAACCCTGGCCGGGCGGACTCGATGCGTCGGCCCCGTTGGGCGCACTGGCCGGAAAGGGACGAACCTGGGCCGGACGCGCATGCTTTTACCGACGCAAACGGACCAAACGCGCGATGTTTGCGTCACCCTGTTGGAGACATCCTAAGAGCAGTTGCTCGTTTGGACGATGTGGTATGGGCAGCAGCCAATGCCGCAGCCGCAGCCGTCCGCGCCGGCGGCGACAACACCTTCGCTAGTTGCATGCGGCGCGTTTATTGATCTTTTTCTTTGTGTGTGGTACTCCCTCCGTTCCTACTAGATATATGTGAGTCAATTAAAATGGAACGGAGGGAGTATATGTAAAGATCCAGATTAAATTTGTGTAATGGCAAAGATATTTTTTTTTTGAAAGCCTGCGTACATCAGTGTACAACATACAGAGTACGAAGTACAAGAAGAAGTACAGAAATCCGACGCAGGGGAACCGAGCTAGAACAAGAGCCAGCAACCTCGCCGGCGAAGAAGAAGAAGACCGCTGACCACCTTCTTACCACTGCCCAAGAGCACCTCCTTCGTTGAAGATCGCCGCAGAGCCCGTCCGCCGCACAGCGACGGAGCTTATGCCGATAAACGCGTACGGCGAGCGCCCTCTCGCACCAGCACCACCACCTTGCCGCAGCCATCTTCAACCCCAGCGCAGGCAGAAGCTGCGAGCCTCGCCCAGCCCGGAGTTCCAGCCTCCAGGTCCTCCCACGGATCTCCACAGCGTGAAGATCGCTCTCCCCGCCGGCCGGCAAGGAGGAGAAGGAACCAGAGGAAGACCGACGGATCCGGAGATCCCCGGCCACCAAAAGCCGCGCGCGCCACGCCGGAGCTCCGAGGAGCGCCGCCACAGGAGGGGAAGCGCGCCGACCCCCACCAAGCCACCGACACCATCGCCACCCCCACGACGCCGCGGCGGGATCCTACCACAACCTACACTATGTACAAGCCGGGATCCGGGGATCCCCCACCCTCCCGCCGCCGGAGCGGCCGACGGAGGGGAGGAATCCCACGGATCGCCGGCGAGCGAGGTGGTCGGGGAAGGGGTTCGCAAAAATCGCCTCTCGATCTACTGTAGAAGGAGAGGAGAGCGGTCGGCCGAGCTCTGGTGTAATGGCAAAGAGATTATGCGTGAGCAAGGTGGATTTGACAGCAGCAGCACCAGTAGTCCGCTTCCGACACGCAAAGCGAACTCCGCACCTCGGGTGGAACGTCAGAGGTACGTGTCCGGAAGCCATGTACAGTACCTAGTTCCGGGACATCACGGTACGTATCAGGCTGACATGGGTATGCCATGTTAGGGCACCTCCAACGGGCAGGCGCATACGGACCAGCCCAGTCCTCTTTTGTCCGAACGGACAAAAGAGGGGCTCCAACGGCCAGGCGCATACGGGCTGGTGTCCGCCGGACACCAGTTTCCGACCCAAACTCGGCCCAAGTTTGGGGTGGCTTTGGGGCGGGACGGACAGGCGCTCGGTCCGCCACTATGTCCTCCCTGTCCGCGTCGGGCCCAAGGTCCAGCCACACAAATCCCTCCCCCAAACCCTCGCTCGGCCGCCATTCCCCTCCTCAGCCGCCGCCCTCGCCGCCGACGCCCCAGCCGCCGCCGCCCCCGCCGTTCATGGAGGACGGACTGTCCAGATCGACGGCCGGTACGGGCCGCCCTCCTCGCGGTGAAGAAGGAGCCGAAGCCGGCCTCCATCAAGCGACAAGGCCGGAGGGAGCGGACTCGCTCGAAGAAGGCAGAGGAGAAGGCCGCCCTCGAGGCGGCTAAGGAGAAGGACAGGCTCGCCGCCATCGCGCAGCAGGCCAACTCCGACCTCATCGCCGCCAAGGCCGCCGCCCGAGCCGTCCTTCTCCTCAAAGGTGAGGTCTTTGCAGGGGTCTTTGCTGCCGCCTCCCCCGACGCGGTTCCGTCCGTGGAGAGCTCGGTCTCCTCCGCCAAAGGCAGGCCGCCGAAAATCGCGTCCCCTGGCCTATCGACGCCGTCTCCGGCCGCCGCCAACCACCCAGTGTCGCGGCTGGGTTCCCGCGAGGAGTCGCCGGAGATATCGTCCGTCCCGGCCGAGCCGAAGTCCCTCGACCTCAACCTGACCCCGACTGCCGTCGAGGGCCGGCGTGGCAAGTCGAAGCCGATGGCGGGTGGCAGGATAGAGATGCCCGAGGCCCGTGCCCTCATGTTCGAGGGGTGCGACGGGTGCGAGCTCCCGCCGACGACGCCTGCCAACCCGGCGTACTTCGCTGAGGATGCCATGGACGACATGATCAACGGCCGCACCCCGTTTGATCCCGCCGAGGCCGAGACACAAGAGGCCAACACATACTTCGACCCGGCCTACCTCAACACACAAGACCCCGACGCGAGCATGCCCGAGACGGAGCCCGATGTGGTCGACATTGAGGATGAGCCACTCGATGTCGACCATGAACACGCCCTCATCGCGGCAAAAAAGGTGGCAACACATCTCGGCCGAGTGCTTCAAGTTCCAAGCGGCCTACGAGCATGTCAAGAACCGGCCGGTGAGCGGCTACGGTGTTGACGACAAGATGAACCAAGCCTTGGAGTACTTCAAGGTGGCCTTCAAGACCAAGTTCACCTTGGGTCATTGTTGGGACATGATCAAGACTTGTCCCAAATGGATGGAGAGCTACAACTCCATGAAGAAAGGGGGTCTTGACGGCTCGAAGAAGAGAGCCAACGATGATGATGTGAATCCCGGCCAAAGCTCCGGTGGCCGGGCTGTGCGTCCTAGAGGACACAAGTCCTCGGCGCAAGACATGAAGCGTGAGGCGGCACAAGCCCAATTGGAGGAGACCTTGAAGACGTTGATCGCCGGCATGGAGGAGTCCACCGCCGCTAGGTTCGAGGAGAAGCGCAAGGACAAGGAGGAAGTCATGGCAAGGTACGTGGAGATGCAAAAGAAGAAGCTCGAGATCGAGCAAGAGAAGATGAAGGCCGAGGAGACCCGGCTCATGCTCGAGGCCAAGGCGGAGGAGAATCGCGTGAAGCTTGCGTTGCTCGCCGAAGAGAACCGGATCATGATGGCCGACTTGACCATCATGGACCCGGAGCAACGGGCATGGATCCTCAAGAAGCAGAAAATGATCCGTGAGCGCGAGGACATGTGATGTCCTTGTTTATTTCAATTTATTAGGTGTTAAACTATTTAAATTTTGAACAATTTGTATTGTAATCTATTTGTGTTGAACAATTTAAATTTATTTAGATGTTTCTACATTTTTGGACCTTTTTTTGCGCCAGGCCGTTGGGGGCACCCCAACCCCAAACGGACAAAGGCCCAAAATGTGTCCGCTGTCCGCCTCCAAAGGGACAAATGCGGACCATTTTGGATGTCCGTATGCGCCTGCCCGTTGGAGGTGCCCTTAGTTTCCGGCCATAGGACTCACCTATCTGGTTGTCATGGATAAGGACGTGTTTGGTTTCCTAGATCCTCTTGTTTTCCAGTGTTCCGTGCAAATTTAGCCTTATTTGGTTACGTGCGCTGGTTTCGCGTTGTGGCCAGCACGCATACTTGGGCCAGGCCTAGAGTCCCTAGAAAATGGCCGTCCGTTTCCGCTCAGCCATGTTCGCTCGAGTGAAAAAGGGAATGAGGGCGCCCATGGGTTGGGACAAATCCTTTGTGTCGCTCGTTAGCGACGGCTCTGTCTAGCGTCGCCTGAAGGATTCTCTTTATGGGCTTGGCCCATCACGGGCGACCTAGCGAAGCGAGAGAAGCCAAGCGAGAGAGCGGGGGCCGGAAGTGAGGAAGATGATGTGAGGCGGCGGCGATGGAGGCAGCGTGTCCGGAGAAGGCGTCGACGAGCCGCACGTTCTCACGAGCCGGCGTCGGCGACGCCGCGCCGACCGTCAGGGAGGCGTGAAGGAGAAGGCGTCCGGCGAGCCGGGGCCAAGCCGGAGACGGGGCCGACGCGGCCAGCCGCGGCGGCGCCGGCGTAGTCTCGGAAGAACCTTAACGGTGGGGGGTGCGGGCCGGGCTTAGAGGGATGCCCTTGGGCGGTGGGGGGCGATTGGAGGAGGACGGAACGACGAGGCGCCGCGGGAGCGGAGCGGCCGTGGGTGGCGGCCGCCGGCGGTCTGGTCGGCGCCGGCAGCGGGGGGGATGGATGGCAGCGGTCTGAGGAAGAAGAAAAAGTTCTTCAGCGGGGGGAAGAAGATGACGTTGTGGGCCCACGATCAACTCCTGTAGGCGACCTCTGTTCGATCCGTCGCTAAATATTGCTCCCGTGGGTTGGCTCGGCTGGGCACCCCTTGCTACACTTATCTCTCTTGAACTTTTCCACTTAGTAGATCTAAAATCTACATAAATATTGCTTGATTTAAAATAAAGTGTTCATGAAAAATATGTGCGTCGACGAGTAGGATTCATTTCCATGCTCGGAAGGTGGAGCGCAGTGCAGAGCGAAGGCACGACGCAAGCAGTCGCGGCATAGTGGGGCGTTCGGACGAACGAGCATGGAGAGAGCGGCAGCCTTTTTTTTTTTTGCGGGTATGGCAGCCATTGTTAATGTGATCTGAGTACGTTGGCGACGTTGAGAAAGCAATGCAATGCTCAAGTTTCATCTGATTGCTGATCATTGATCAATCATATCCTCTGGTATCGGTTCTTGTTAGGTTGGATCCAAATCTAATGCGGTCGTGAGTCGTGACCTTTACAGCCTGCGCACAAAGTGGAGCTAGTTAGAGGTACGTGAGGCCCGGTCCTCTCCTCTCCTCTCTGCCCTTGAGAGTCAACAGCCAGCGTCGCCCAGATCCGGCCGCTCTCGCCGTCGACGCTTGTGCCGGCTGGTGTAGAGATGATTTAGGGTGCCGGCCCGTCTTGTATATAGGTAGATCAGCATGTAGTTTAGGTTTTGCTGTGTGTTCCGTGGCGGATGGCCCGTCTTGTATATAGGTAGATCAGCATGTAGTTTAGGTTTTGCTGTGTGTTCCGTGGCGGATGGCCCGTCTTTTCGTCCTCGGAAAGCTGTAGCTCCGACGCTCGGGTGCGGCGTCGAGCTCGCCATCGATCTGCGTTCCGTCAAGCTTCCAAGGTGGAGGAAACGCGGAGGCGAATCGACGGCAGTTTTCTTCAATAAGCGCCTTCGCTTCCAAGTTCCGTGGGTAGCTCTCCTTCTCCTGGCCGGCCTCGGTGGCGAGGGGGAAAAGAAGATGGCCACACGGCAGTTGGATTGCAGCGGCTATCCTGGCGGCGAGGCGGGCGCGCCGCTGGAGTGCAAGAACCTGCCGTTAGCTGGAGCTCCATGGAGGAGGTTCTCGGCGTCAGGTATCAAGCGCGGCTGTTCTAATAAGTTCGCTAAGCTCGGATTTTTGCTGCTTCTCGAGTTCTCTTCTTGCTACCGAGGTGGAAGGAGAAGGGAGGTGGAGGAGTTGTTGGGCTGGTGGCGGCATGTGCTGCTGCTTTTTCTGTTCCCGGAAGTGTGTTCTTGCGGGTTTGCCTGCTGGATTCGGCCGGTGACCGACCGTCGGCCTGGATCGGAGCGTTGCTCCCGCCGATGCGTTTTCTCGTAGTTTTGCAAGATCCTGGCGTCCGCGCCGGGTGGAAGATGCGGCGACTTCAACGAGGATTACTCCTCCAAAGATCCGTGCCGCGACTCAGCTGCTGCTTTTCTTCTTCTCTTCCGGTGGCTCGTCGGTGGAGATGCAAGCGGTGGCGGATTGCTCTGCGCAGAGAAGCTCTATAGGGTCTAGTTGTATTTCCTCTCTTGTTCAGGGTCTTTTCTGTAAAATGGGGACAGCTGCCCCGTATCTGGATGTATCCTGTACTTTCGTTTTCCTTACATGATATATTCCAGGTATGTGTATTAAAAAAAAAGAGGTACGTGAGGCCAAGGAAGCTCCGATTTCGGGTTGAAAATCCAGGTCGTCTCTGCGAAGGCGGTACTCTGCAGTGCGCTCAGCCACATGTTTTGATTCACAGATTGTTCTCGCCGTCAGTCCTCACAGCCCGGTCCTAAGAGTATCTCCATCGGGGGCCTCCAAATCTGTGTCTGGTACCCTTCAATTGGGCCTCAACTGGGGATGCCGGACACATGTCCGCCCAAGTTTTCGACCACGCCTACAATGGCGCACCCCAAACGCCCGCCCCCCAAACGGTCCGAGATGCCGACCAAACAACAAACACCTTGCGGGCGGAATTTATAAATGAGATTTAACAAACTTACAATTTGAAATCTAAACGAGATTTAACAAACTAAACCTAAACTACGCCGTTACCGGCTACACGCTACAGCGTCTAGCCAACCACTACACGCGGCGGCGGCGAGGAGAGATGCCGCTTCATGGCCTAGCGACGGGGAAGAAGATGCGAACCAAGCGTCGGAATCATCAACAGACTTGTATGACTCGATGATCCGGTGCGGAAGTTTCATCTGCTATTGCCGTTGGCTACGGCCTTTATAAACGTAGCCTCGGCCGTGGCTGAGCCTTCTGGTTTCGCGGCCGGCGTGTGGTGGGATTTCATCTACCGGCTGCCCGCCTGATCGGAAGCCTCGCCGGCTTCAGCTCGTGCCCCCTTCTACGGTGCCGGCGACGCTGCTGACCAAGATGCGCCTGCCGTTTCTATTGGTAGATCGGGCAGCTCGGGGTCGTCGTCGTCCTCGGCGTCGTCATCGTCGTCCGATGCAGACAACTCCGGCGTTGGCTCCTGCGCGCCGGTAGGGAGGAAGTCGCCGGCACAACGCGCCTCGTACTCCCCGTCCACCACGGCGTGCCAGTAGGGCTCCGAGATGGAGTACTTGGGGTCGATCTTCTGCTCGTATGGCATCTCCTTCCACTTCCGCCTGAGGAAGTCGACGCGCTCCTGCCCGCTGAGCCGCGGCGCCACCGGCACGTTGACGGTGTTCCTCGTCCACCCTTCGGGTAGGGACGCGTCCCCCTCCACCGGCACGCTGTGGCGGCTGCACAACTGCGCGGTCTCCAGCCACACGACGTACGGAGGCGCGTTGGCTACGTCCTCGAGCCACCGCTCGCGTTCATACGCCCTGGCCATCTCCGCCTCCTCGTTGCGGCGACGACGTTTTTCCATCTGCTCGCGGCACTCGTTGCAGCGGCGAGCGCGTTCCGCTGAGAGGAAGTCACGATGACGTCGGAGCTCGCGCTCCTCCGGCGTCTCGTGGTTGCCCGCCATGCTTGGCGGCCGATCTGCTGGTGGCGAGTTGGGAGAGGGGAGAAGAGATGGTGTGGGAAGAGGAGGGCCGCGACGCGCCGCATTATAAAGACGGCTGGAGGAGCGGGGTTGGGTGGCCTGCAATAACGCCGAGCAGGGTTCGCCTGGCCACGCATTGACGCCGACAATGCGTGTGCAGGGCGCCGCCGCTGGAAGCCGCAGCGACGCCAACACGTGGACGGCGCCGCTCGACGCATCGCTTCGGTCTGCGCCATGGCGTTTATTGCGTCGCGTCGCTTCGCTCTGCGCCCGCTAGGGAAACGAGCGGGGCGTTATTGCGAGGCGTGCTGACAGGCAAGCCGCCGTCTCGTCGCCTCACCATTAAACGCGGCGGAACGGTCTCCTGCACGGCCCAAGTTAACACGGGCGCGGGGCACTGTCTCTATGACGGGCGGGCCACCCCTGTCGGAGGGCATGTGGCACCCCCGAGAGGGCCTCCAAATTTTGGAGGCCCTTTCGGGGGTGCCGGACACGAAATTGCTCGGGGCGAGGCATTGGGGGGTCCGCTGGAGGCGATTTTTTGGCGTCCGAACCTCCATTGGGCCTTTAGGGGTCATTTGGAGGCCCTCGGTGGAGATGCTCCAAACACAACATTGAAAAAACGAAGTATACGGGCTCAATGGTGTCCACCGAAGAAAAGGGGACGGAGAACGAAAGAAGAACGTTCGCTAGAAGAAACAGAATAATAATGTTCAGAGCTTCAGAAGTTTCTCCGCCTGCAGCCCTGCAGAAACGTACAGAAAAAGAGTTCCATAGCTTTCTACTAGTAGTCTTACGTTAATGCAACAACTTGTACAGAGGGTCGTGACAGTCAAGCTAGTTCTCACTTCGTTGTCACAATGGACGAACAGCCATTGAAGATAGTACACTGATTTTCACACGTTACATCATACTAACTGAAGATCTAGAATAGTAGAACGTTCGGATTCAAATCGGACAGATCAGAAACGTTCTCGACTAAAGAGTGTAGCAATAAGTGTGAAGTAAGCTTGACAGGATAAATGAGAAACTTTAGATAAACAATCAAGGGACAGGTCACAGTCACAGTCAACAATTGCAACTATGGGAATTAAATTTCCAAAATGACAAAAATTCAATGTCTGTTAACTTCGGAAACAAATATTATGAACTGTCGCATGCTATTGACACACCATTCACTAGACTTACTTGCCGACTGGCAGCAAACAAAGTTGGCATCCAAGAGAAATAATAGCTGAAATGTTTGACGGCAAACAAATACCGACCGAGCAACCAACCCAAGTTTATTGCATAGTGAGGTTACAACGCCCACCAACACACTGCTTCCATCCAATCAGAGAGAGAAAAGTATCTACAATCTGGTTCTATCTACAGTTCACTCAGCCCTACCGAGCGAGTACTACTGAAGGGGTAGTACATACAGAAAGCCACTTGTCTTGCAATATATCAGATTGCACTAAAATCACTATAGGCTAACAAAAACAACAAATAAAATCAAGGTGAAGAAAAGAAAATTCGGCAATATGGACAATCAAAAACCCTCAACGCCAGGCCTCCGCACAATATTCGGAGGTGATTTCTTGACCGAGCTCACCCTGGGGTAATCCAGAGTAATAATGGACGAACAGGTCCTTGGAGGAAGCAGTGCGGATGTGGATGACCTTGGTGAGACCAGGTGTTGGTTTTGTGAAGGAGGCGACGGCGAGAAGGTCATGACAGGATGCTGAGGGACAATGCCGTTGAGACTCGTCGATTTTAACATCACTTTCCTTGGCGCGGCAGATGGTTCTTGCAAAGGATATCGGCAGGGAACCTTTATGTCCTGGACGCTTGCTAGGGACTCCACGACGGCCCTCATCGTAGGCCTCTCTGATGGTTCCCTATCAAGGCACTTCAGAATGATGTCTGCCACAGTCCGAGCAGCCTTGGTAGGAAAGCGTCCTTTTATACGGGGATCCACGATGAGGGATAGACGACTATCATCGGTGAGGAAAGGCCGACTCCACTTGACAATATTACGTTCTTCTTTGGAGGAACGTGCATCAAGGTTCTTCTTTCCTGTTATTAGCTCGAGCAGGACAACTCCAAAGCTCCATACGTTGCTCTTGGGAGTCAGTACACCTTTTTCCAAGGTTTCTACTGAGAGGTTTGTAGCAACCTGACCAAGAATAACATCGCTGGTAAGTAACACATTATAGATAACAGTGTGATGTATTAATGTCATTTTGCATATTTTACTGCAGTTATTAAAAGCATGCAAGCCAGAATCCATGCAAACTGCAGAACATAAAATGTGGAGGAACATGCTGTGTGAACCTATTGAATGAAATGATACGATGGTTAGTGCTCAAGCTGGACGGATAACTAGAACTTCCACCATGTTTTCAACAAGGAACTTACCACATATGCATTGGATCTTTCCTCCTCAGAACTGAAGCCAACACAACCATATCCTGATAGCTTAGCAGTGAAATCTTTTTCTATTTGGATGTTCGAAGTTGAGAAATCATCATACATTGCCTGTGAAAAATAGAAATACATATTAATAAAGACTACCAAGCGAAGTGCAAGATAACATTGTAAAATTTAAACTGTAATTTTTTAGCCATGTCAAAAGAGTTCAGGATCAGCCACCTGAAAGGGTCCCTCGTCGTGTAGGAAAGCCAGACCTTTAGCAGCACCCAGGGCAACCTTCAAACGTGTAGACCAGTCCATGAAACGACCATCAGATCTTCCAAAAAGTAACCTGTCTAAACTGCCATGGTGAAGCCGCTCATAGACCAACATCCTTTCATTAGATTCTTCTCTTGCATGGAAGCCGATTAGTTTACATAAATTAGGATGTTGAAGCGATGCCAGGTATTTACTTGTGTTTTAAATTCTTTGAAACTCTGCAGAATGATGAAAAATATGTTGCATTAGTACCTCATTAGTAAATTTTCAATATTACATTTATGATGATCCAGAAAACGGTGTGGCCCTGGCATGTAGGTAGCAATTTCTCTAAAGTGGTAAAAGTATCCAATTTATCACGAAGTTCTAAACAAACCATTTCAGGCTCTCAGCTACAATTTTCTACTAGTGTTTCTGGAGATTCTTCAAATATCAACTTCAAGTAAATCTGGACTGTACATTACCAAAGATCATTAAACAAAGTAATCTACCTTGGAGAAAGTCACACTTTACTAAACTCATGCAGGGGAAAGCATGAAATACCACCTCCCAGAAGACTATCGCTAGTGAAAGAACAGCTCACAAGAGATAAAGACGGGATAATGAATGGGGTACAAATATCTCGTGGTAAAGAGAACAAAGACGATCCAACACATGGTCAACCTTCAAAGCTTGCTACCTAACAAATCGATGTTGTCCTAAGTTGTATTTGTGGAATTGAACTCGATTTATTTACTGGGGACACAGTTGCATCATATACTACTGTATAACAGTAAGCATAGATCACATGACTAGATGTAAACAGCAGGCTACTCTAGCCTCCAAATTTGTGTTATATTCATAAAGTAGATAGGCAAATTCTCGATGTTATCACGTAGAATGAAAATAATTAGTAAGTGTGGCAGAAAGTTTGTTGGCAAACTAGCCAGCCTAGCAAAATTGTGGGGGCAATCTCATGGTTGATCTAGCAAAGCTATTTGTAAACCTATCACCTTACATGCAAAATAAGAAGGGAAAGTATATAATAAAACTTTACAAAGAACAGTACCTGACTGGAGGGGAGTAATCGAGCTACTATTGCTTCCATCGTTCTTGGTTGAACAAAATCTTCCCTGAAGGATGCCTTATATGATGTCGAAGTCAGAGTTTCTGAGAGACATTGAACACCAGAAAACCACTGGCAAGCAGATGAAATCTCATCATAAGAGAAGTTCTTTAGCCCATCAGACCTCTTTGGAGGTAGTGGGAGAGGACCTGAAGTCTCAAGTGGTCCGCTTGCATTGATAGCTTTGAAGCTACCAAAGTTCCTCAAGGAACTTCCTTCTGGTGAGGGAAGCGGAAGGGGTAATGGATTTGAATACCGATGTGCCTTAATAGCTCCTCCCTTTACCCTAGAGTCATCGTGATCATCAAATTCAGCATATGGAAGGCCATCCTGATCAACCAGAATCAGGCTTGAAGGAGCAGACAACACACGTGCTCTGCTGTGAGAAACTTTACTTGCCGATTGGCAGATTTTAGCCCTGTTCGTAAAACTAGCAGGAGCTGACTGCAAAGATGGCACATGAGCTTCCGGCTCCGGAAGTCTCAAAGATGCCTCCCTTGCATCGGCATGTTTCTTGCTCGTAACAAGAGGGCTTTTCTTCTTCTTTGATCTCAAACCAGTGAAGCAACCCATCATATGTACACCGACGAAAAGTTGCTGCAGAATTCCAAATAGATTGCTGAATTAGCACATATATTACAAAGGTAACTGGTCCTGTATTGCGTTACAGCAGTCAATCGTTGGAAAAGCAAAAAAGTTTGTGGTGTGCTGCATCGGTTGCCTAAAGGTAAATCCAGTACACCGAAGGTGCAAAAGGCGCCAAGGCCAGCACGAGCAGCCAACTTAACTAGGATTTCTTCCATTCAGTACAACACCGAAACCTCCAAATATTTACTGGAGGAGTAGAGGTTATTACTTCCTCCCCGCTATCAATCAACTCACCGATCTATCCAGACAGAGACTAGGACCAAACATACAGGAGCTGGCTGGTTTGATATACATTGGTCCACATACGCTACATTCAATTTTAAAACACATAATCATTTTCGTCTCCGATACAACTCTACAGGAATCGCGCATGCCTGCAACTACTACCAACTTAAGACGGAGTTGAATAGTCAGAACACTCACCTAATCCAGCCAAATTAACAATCTGGGTCAAGAGACCAACTAAAATAAGCTACCTTGCTCAACGAAGTTATTGACCCCACCAACCCAGCCAAGAACAGAGGCGAATTAACTGGAACCTTTGACCAGCATATGTGATCACAATGAGCTGCAGCCCATGGCCGGATAACTAAAATTGCGACGGGGCACCGCTAGAGCGCTCAAATCATCATATTTCTGGCTTACTCATACATACATGCCAAATCTTAAGATTGCATTCCCCGACATCTACAATGCGAGGTGGCGGACAGGGAAATGGTCAAATAAACTAGCAGCACTCTGAACCTGACAGCTCGGGATTAGCCCAATGGATAGAGATCTAAGCAGCCGCAGGACTCGCAGCAGAACCAAACCAAGAAAGGGCTCAAGAACACCCGCTTACAAACAATTACAAGGAACAAAAATGGAAACCAAGAACGCAAGATCGCACCTGTACGGAACACTTCGCTTCGGCGCCTGTGAATGGGAGGAGATTCACAGCCTGCCCAGGTAGGTACTGGCGTCTAGGACGGGAGGAGGACGACGGGGGGCGATGAGGAGAGCAAATGGTAGGGCAGGGATATAGTAGTAGTAGGGAGCGAGAGAGGGAGAAAAGTAAAGAATGGAGGTTAGAGAAGATGGGGGATGGAGTAAAGAAGAAGAGGGTGGCACTGGTCAAAGCCGGAGATATTGCGATAGCAACTCCGAGGCAGCTTTTTTACATTCCACCCTGTTGATTCCGCATTTTCCGAATCTCCCTCTTAATTTGGGGCCACAAAATTATTTAGGGACTTTTCAAGCTCGACTTATCCTTCCAAGAAATATTGCTACTAGTATTACTCTCTCTTGATCTCAAAAAAGTATTACTCCCTCTAACCCAATTATAGGATAGTTAGGATTTTTTTTTCTGTAAGGGAAGGCACCGCTTCCCCTCCTTCCTTCGCCTACACACATCTTTTCTAGTATTACTAGTAAGGTTGGGGAGATAAGATTTTTCCTTCCACAAAAAATATTGTTACTAGTATTACTCCATCTTTTCTGGCTTATATGACAGCTAAGAAAATCACCGAAAACCCGCAAGGAAATTCGCATCTTTCACTCCCTACATCGAGGCATAGTCCCACACCTTCCTACAACACCCCGCCATTTCAAATTTATTACATGCAGTGGTCAAACCGTTTCCGGGTCTACCGGTGGCGCAATGAGCATGGCGGGCGGTCTTTTAACGTTGTGCGTTACAAGTCAATTTTAATTATGGGTTATACGTAAATTAATTCACGGCAAACCCGGGATGCTTTTCACCGTGGAGTCTTCATCCTTAGAGAGAAATCCGTGTCCTTCCATCTAGAGAACGTACGCGCGGAATAAACTTTTTGTGTTGTATGAAGGTCTCAGTTGGCTAAAACAAAGTATGCCACCTTTTTGCGGTTCTCAGGGTTAGCGAGATTAGAATTTGACTTCCACGAGAAATATTTACTAGTATTACTCCCTCTTTTATGGTTCATATGACAACTACGAAAAACACGGAAAACCCACAAGAGAAGGCGTTGTACTCGTCGCCTTTTTGCCTCCCCACATTGCGGCATAGTCCCACACCTTCCGCATGTTACCACATCTTGCGGTTTCCAATTTATTGCATGATGTGGTCAAGCTGTTAGTCTGTAGCGCGATGGCCTTTTGAAGAAAGTAGAAGCGAGTTACAAGTCAATTGGCTATGTGTTACATGTAAGTAAATTCACCACAAACTCGGGACGGTTTCACTTTGGAGTCTTCACCTTTAGAGAGAAATCGGGGTATGTCCCATCAAGAAAACTTATGAACAAAGGAAATCCTTTTGTGGCCAGATGATGGTCTTGCATTGGCTAGGAAGTCATAGTATGTCACCAACTTGCCGGTCTCTAGGTTAGCCAATCTTTTTTAGACATCCCTCGTGTTCTAGTATGTCTTTTACCGACATACATGGTCTATTTCTCCACAATAGAAACAAAACAAGTTCAACATGACACAGGTTGAACAATCACAAAACTGTGTCGAAAGCTATTGCTGGACGGGGTTAAATAGTTTCCTTGACTAGTAGGAGCCCGCTACTTCTTTTCTTACAAACAAGACGTGCAACGTAGGTTTCATACAGAAGAAACACAACTCGTATTCAGCACTCCATTGCAAAGTTCCAAGGATGATTAAACCACTACAACTTCTCATTATGGAGTGTACGTATCACTAAAAGAATAGTCCGTATATATGTGCGGAACAAGCATGACGTCAAATATAAGTCAATCCTTAGGATACAACCAAGTCTACTGACAACCCAACATATGGTTGGTTGTGAGAATTCCACGATAAAAGTATTTCTACTTGTAGGTAAAAAACCATGTATTTTGGTCAATCACTAAGTTTTTCTATTGGGTTCACTGGTCAAAATTTGCGGCCTCTTATACCAAAACCAGAAACTCCCCGTAATATACTTAATTCCCACAAAATAGAAATTTTGAATTGTGCATATAGGAAAACGACATGGAAGGACAAATGGAGCCTCTTGCGGTGGTCTTGCAATTACTGAATTTGGGAAGGCTACATATGCAGTTTGTGCGGTCCTGTCATTCCTTGTTTCCCATCTTTTGCTTTCAAAGAGAAGGAAAAGAAGGCGAAATTTTGCAGCCGCTTTGAAACTTTGACGGGTCATACATCCCTCAATTCGTTCTCGACTCTTCCCTTGAAGGAATTGGACGGAAGAAAAGACAAAGCGTTTCTTCGCACGAAAAAAAACAAAGAAAACCAGACAAACACATGTCGATTTTTCCTGCTTAGTTTCTGTCTCTTAAAATAATACAATTTCTACACCGGACGGGACAAACTTTGGACTGGACTATTTGACGTCGGGACAAGGGAGATAGCTTGGCAAACTGCGGAAAGGATCGGCATCTCTCGTTGAAGTTATCGCGGCCTTCTTGTTGAATTGTACAGAAAAAGATCGAATCCTCGCGACACTCATCAGTCCTCGTCTAGAAACCGCAATATTCAGAACATCCCGGGCCTACGAAACCGCTGCATGCGCATTTAAAAAACAACAACGAGAACGGCGCGACTTGAAAGATCGGCGCTTCCTTTGAATGGATTTCATATAATCCTGGTCCGGCATATTGACGGTGGAGTGCGATTCAGGGGCGAGCTTTTGCGGCAAATTATTAAGCTTGACCGGCTGCTAGGGCCAGGTGGGTTAGTTTTGCAGTACGTTCTACGCTTCCTAATGATGGCGACGGAAGCAAAGACAGAACCATTCGATCGAGTGTCTGAGAAGAGTTACTAGATGTAGATGATGCGATCCACACTCTATAACCATCTGTGGACTGGCTTCAGAATTCCAAGATCTTTTTGCTGCCAGGCAAGATCTAAATTAGATCAATTAGCGTAAGCATAGGAATAGCAACTTTGAAGTAGATTTTGTTCGTATTCAGTTTTTTAACAAGGGAATGGAGAACGGAGGGAATATCCGAATCGGGAGTGAGCATGGTCATAGATATGTTGTGGTGGCGGTGGGGCCTACTGGGACGCTGACAGCCCGGTCAAAGACGAAATAAATAATTAGAGGTTTCCATTATTCCAAGGTGTGTGCGTAGGAGTGTGCGTAGGTGTGGTCAAACAATGGGGAAGGCGCGCGCGACGGGATCGGGCCTTGACCGCATCCTGCCCGTCCGGGTGTCGGCGGCAGCTCCGCGGACGGCTTGGATCGGTCCAGCGCCGCGTGACACGGCGGCCCCAGCGGTCGTCGGGAGTAAAGGTCCGAGGACCACGCACGAGCATTGATAGAGTTGCCTGGGGGTATGATTGGGCAATCATGCAGATCATCCGGGCGCACGAATCTCGAGGCAGATGTGACGCAAATATTCTTAGATGGATAATAGGGTAGAATTTTCACTAAACGGGTTAATTGATGTTGGATTTTGGTGGGCTGAAAACCAAACACTCAGCCTAGCTAGCCAAAATTTTGAAATCTGAGAGCCTCATTCAGGTTGTGCACTTTGTATGAAGTGAGACTAAATTTAGTCCCATTGATGGTTGGCAGAGATGTACACCACATTATAATGTCAGCCATTCTCTCATTAGTAAGAGGATGAGAATAGTAGAAGCGCTCGTGCACTCCTCTCCTCCGCCATCGTCACACACAAGTGTGGCGTGTACGCGTGTCAGCGTGCATATGTGCCGTCCAAAAACTTTCACCACGTGGCGTGTGTATGTTTCTCCAATAAGAGTGGACGACTCGGGTGGATAACCACAAAACTGTCTCCACACACTTGAGTTCCATCTTGCTGCGTTGTCTAGGCTTCTCCATCTCGGCGACAGCGTGCACAACCGTCGGGAGAGCCTTCGAAGCGGTTCGTTGAGATCCTGCACCGGGAGACGAGCGATAAGGTTTTGGGGAGCGTCTCGGTGCGACTGCTCGCTTCGTTCGACGACTTTCGCGTCGACTGCAACACAGAAGTCGGCAGTATATCTACGTCTTAATTCATCACCATGGCCAACAACAACGATGCTGTGGCGGGGACCTTCCTGGTCAACACGTATGTGTTATTCCTCTTTTTCTTAGCACTAGTAGTTGGGCCATATGTAAATCTGTTAGATGTGTCTAATCTATTGTATGTGGTTAAAACTGCTAGTGCAATTGTGTTGATGTCTTCACTAATTATACTCATCTGTAAATTGCCTAATATCTGAACAATTGGTTTTGCCTAATGTCTCAACAGTTGGTTCAATTGGTTACACAAATAGTTCCGGGACAAAACGTTTTGGCTCCAGATGATTATGCTCCTATTATTGTTTTCAAAATTAGAAACATGAAAACTTTTGAAAAAATTAAAACAAATTAGGCACAAACATATACAAGTTTTCAACATTCGTGCAAAAATTCGGAATGAAATAACACTTTCTGTGGTCTGTGCAAAAAAGACAAAATCTGGGTTTGAAAAATGTATTTTTAAATCTCATTTTGGCCATAGATTTTGTATTTTTTGCACAGACCACAGAAACTCTGTCATTTCCTTCCGAAATTTTGCATAAATAGTGAAAATTTGTATATGTTTGTGCCAAAAAAAATTCAGATTTTTCTAGTGTTTTCATATATTTTTTAATTTTGAAACAAATAATAGGAGCATATGCACCCGGAGTCAAAGAGGATTTTCGTTCCGAGTATTTTTCTTTCATTCTTTCTGCGAAAAAATAACTAGTCTCGCTCTCTCACATCGCACACTGATACGTGCATATCGTGCTCAAACAGAAAGGTACGTGCATGCATCCGCAGCAATTATTTTCCACGGTCTTGTCAAAAAGGATTTCTTATCCACGCCCTTCTTCGTGTTCACATACACGTCGAATGCAGATCTGTCGTTTTAAGCGTGTGCTTAACTCATGACCGTTTATGTCTAATACAGATGCGTCGTTTTAGGGGTGTGCAGTGTGCTTAACTCATGACTGTTTTCTTCAGTCGTTGGTGGGGGCAACTTCGCGACATGGCAAATGAGATCTTCAGTCGCAGCAAGGGCTGCTGGACAGTTGAGACTTTGGTGAAAAAGGCTATTCCAAACTTGGGTGGAGAGGTTGAAGACGCAACTCATATCTTCTTCTTTTGTGCGCTTGCCAAACTTGGGTGGAGTGTAGTGAGACGGCTGCTAGGGTGCAACTGGTCTCCGACCAATTTCCCCCAATTTCATGCAATTATCCAACAGCTTCTGGGGCAGCGACGTAGACTAACATGGGTGTTGGTTTCGGTGTTGTTTTGGGCTCTTAGGGTCACTCGCAATAAACTTGCTATTGAAGGCATTGTGCCAAGACACCCATCTGATCTCATCTTTAAAACCATGATGTTCCTACAGGTGTGGGCGGGTCTCGCAAAGGTGCAGGACAAGGCGGCGCTTCAGGATCTATCAAGCGGCCTAAAGGAGATTTACTTTGAGCTTAGACCTAGCCGTGCTCTTTAGCAGTGCTCTAGCCTTCTCGGCATGTTGGGGAGTTGGCCGACCCCGGTATCGTACTTGTTCTCACTTCTAGGCGAAGCTGTATGCCTCAACATGTGTAATATCTATGTTGTGGATCTGCTTGCTTTATTAATTTAAAGCAGGGCGTGTGCCTTTGTTCTAAAAAAGGCTATTCCTCCGTTTTTCCGAAATATGTGGTTTTGGTTCGTGCAAAAAAATTATTCCCTTCGTTCTTTACAAATAAGTGACGTGGTTTTAGTTCAACTGTTTTTTCTTTCTAAAAACTTACAGAGGGAGGTCCCTACCTTTTCTTAGTCTCCAAAGAGATTGAGTAACACAAACATTTTTATATACAGAAAAAGAAAACTCACCGAATCAGAAACAAAGATCTCTTCCAAAGAGATTGGGTAACACAAAGAGATAGGATAGCCAATTTCTCATCCCTTTATATGTGCGACCACAACGACGCCATGGACAGACACTGGTCAGCTACCATGTTTACATTTACTAGGTAAATTTGGTGCGGCGGCACGCCGCACCCGTGTGGTAAAATGCAAATTTGAAAATGTCGACATTTAAAAATTGTGGGGACTTGAGAACTGTTGAAATGCGAAGAGTTAGCAATTTTTGAAGTTTAGTAATATTGATATTTGAATTTTGATCGTATGCCGTAAGTAGTTATCATTTTTGTTTTGTGTTGTGATATTTTTTGGTATATGTTTGCAGTTTATTTATATTTGTCCGCATATTTGGGGTGAGTTTAGTTGAAGTTGAACATTTATTAATTTGAGTTGCATAATTGGAGTGAGTTCAGTTATAGTATTTGTAAATTTGAACTTTTTCAAATTGGTATAATATGTTTGAGTTTTGTCTTAAATATTTAATTTCACTCAATGGTAGGAGATATTACATTATTTGAGCATTTTTTGAATTAAATTAAAATTGAAAACATAGTTAGAGAAAATGCATTTGCATTTTGTACAAATATGTATTTGATCAGGCATTTGTTAAGTGTAAGTTCATTATTAGAGAGTTCTGAGGTATATTACCGCTTACATGTAATTGTTGTCTTAATATTTATTTACTCAGACATTTTTAAATTTAGCTTCATTATTAGGGAGTGTTAAGTTATTTTAGTTATAAATATGTTAGCGTAATTCAATGGTAGGAGATATTACATTATTTGAGCATTTTTTGAATTCAATTAAAATTGAAAACATAGTTAGAGGAAATTAATTTGCATTTTGTACAAATATGTATTTGATCAGGCATTTGTTAAGTGTAAGTTCATTATTAGAGAGTTCTGAGTTATATTACCGCTTACATGTAATTGTTGTGTTAATATTTATTTACTCAAGCATTTTTAAATTTAGCTTCATTATTAGGGAGTGTTAAGTTATTTTAGTTATAAATATGTTAGCGTAGTTGGAGTGCTTAAGTGTGGCTGCATTTTGTCATGATCTTCTTATTTAGAAGCCTAATCAGATAAATTATATTATGGTTATGCAGAAATAATAACCAAATTGAGCATTAATTTATTTTTGATGATGTACGCGATTCAAAAATATTTTGAGGTCTGAAAATTTTGAGGTATGAAAATTATTGGAATTGAGAAGAAGTTTGCGTTTAAAAAGTGTTAAGTTTCCAAAAATTATTCATATTAGGAAGCTGTTGAGGTCTGAATTATTTTCTCTTTACAAAATGGTCAGTTTTGGAAGTCGTTCAAAATCGAAATTTATTCATATCCAAATTTCAAATTCGTTCATGTTACAGAAATAGTTTGCATTTTTTTTTCGTGATTGTTTTGATATATATTTTTTTTCGCTGGTGTGTAGATTTGAAGTTACTGAATTTAGAACATTTTTCGTTTTCTGGAATTCGAATTAATTGGGAGGGCGAAATTATTTTTTTCTGGAAATGGCTGAGAAAAGAGGGAGTCGCTGACAGTTGGGTCCCACGCTGATGTCGTAGTGACGTCAGCAGTGGTTTGCAGGCGCACTGCCGCGGCGGCGTGAAGGTCGCCGGCGTCGCGCCACCGCAATATAGGACACGCGCATAGGCTCAGCGGAGGCGCGGGGAGGCAGGGTACCCGGGGGCGGCGGTGCCGCGTCGTATGGCTCGCCGGAGCGTCGCCGGCAACCTGCAAACGCGGCGGAGTCCTGCGAGGACGGCGGCGACGATTCCGGCGTGGATCCGTTGTCCCGGGACGCGAAAGTGGGCGAGGAGAGAGAGTACGCGACGGCGGAGTTCGCCGTGCTCGGCGATGCGAACGGGGAGGGGCAGAGAGGCGGGGACGCGCGTCGGCGGCGGCGGAGACTTCCGCCGTCGCGCGGGAGAGAAGGAGAGGGAGGGGGAATCTTTGGCGTTTTTTCCAGTGGGGTCCGTGGAGTTTTCAGGAATTACAGTTGGGTCCCTCTCTTCGGGAAAGTGGGGACTGCGGCGCAACTTGTGGGATTACGTGTCTCTTTTTGCAAAAGAGGCACGGGGATCGCAGGGGAACCGTCGGATCAGAAATGGACGGCGCGGAGGTGGCCGGCTACTGTAGCTTCCGGAAGCTATGTCAGCCGGACCGTCTGATCAACGATGGACGGCGCGGAGGTGACCGATCACTGTAGATTCGAAAGCTACAGTGTGACCGAGCGAGGAGAGGCCGGCGATCTGCACGTCCTTAATATATTTAGTGATGTCCACATTGTCGAACACCTTCCTGTTTCTCGCCAGCCAATCACCCAAAGCGAAGCACTCATCATCATGTTCCAAGCAAGTTTACTTTTGTCAGGTAGTCGTTTCTTAGCCTCATCAAACATATTTGCCATCCTTTCCAAGTTGTGCACATTTTGACATTTGATAATTGCATATTTTGATATTTCGATCTATAAAATGCACAAATTAAAACGTGCAAATGTAAACAAAGTACTATCGACTCCTACAAACATAATACTGCTCATATCGCTATACTCCAGTTCGTCCTAGGCAACACCTACCGACTCAAACTTGATCGTTGTTGAGGGGCCACCCTCATCTTTCTTCTTGCTCTATGCGTCCCTTATGGCAAAGAATTCGTACTCCGCTTGGGCGAGCTCCGGATTTGACGCGGCGAACCTCGCCACGGTGGCCCCATCACTTTCATGGAAGGTGCGCACTAGGCGGTCTTCTCGCCCGTGCTGCTTCTCGTCTCGGCTCGGGGTGGCTACGGCGCGAAATCCTCACCTCGGCGGTGATAAAGGTAGCAGTTCGGTGGCGGAGGTTGCCGACTTGACGCGACAGGGCGGTTTGGCCATGGATCCGGCGGTGGGGTGGTGGCGGAGCTGGCTGTCGTAGTATCTGTATCGCAAGCCTGAAGTAGGGATCCATACACCGACGGTAGAAGGTGGGAAAGTACGTAGGTGGCTCCGGTGAAGGGATTGCACACAACAGTGGCGGAGCCATGGGTTCAGCTCTGTGCAGTCAACAGAAAGTTGTGTAGTCAAATACACATATTTATTTTTCCCAAGTTTTGCTTGTATTGCCAAAAAACTGGGTAGTCAGCAGACTACCTAGCTCTAACATGGCTCCGCCACTGGCACACAAGGGTTTACCCAGTTTCGGATCTCACAACGACGGTGACATCCTACATGCTGCTATAATTCGCTAGATGCGAATATATCTTAACAATGAAGTTGTGAGAGCCTAGCTGACATGGGGTGGCCACGGCAAACCCCATCGGTAGTATACCTAGGGTTTCGTATGAGGAGAGAGGTTGGCGCGCTGATAGTTCCGTCGGCTGACAAGCAGGGATTTACCCAGGTTCGGCCCCTCATTGTGAGGTAAAGACCTACTTCTGCTTGTCTGATTATATTCATGGAGGATTACATGGTGGCCGTAATGGCGAAAATGGTGAGATTAGATTTCGCTAGGGCTATGCCTATCTGTTGCGTGCCGTATGGATCTAGTCTATGGGGGTGCCCCTGCCTGGCTTTATAAAGGGAGCCAGGTAGGGTTTACAAGAGTCCTAGTAGACTACGACTTGGAGTCCTTGGCTTGTGCTTGAAGTAATAGCCGGTCCGCCAGGCGGGCCTTCGTCCGGGCCGCACCAGGTATACCAAAAGTGGAGGACCCGAAGGGTATGACCACGTCAGTAGCTCCCGAGTGTCTGGTCGATTCGTAGAATCGGGCAGAGACTTATAGCAGCATGTCGAGCAGGAGTAGTCAATGCGTCAGGTGTGTTGATGATCATGTGATGAATGTATTAACCATGCCTTGAGAGTTGAATCATTTATGAGGAATCCAGTATAGGTGTAAGAAATCCGATAATAATAAATCCGATGCAGGTGTTAGGAACCCGACTTTAAGAAAACCAATGCGGTCTATAGAGAAACCGACTTTGAGAAATCCGGTGCGGGCTGTAGAGAACCCGACTTTGAGAAATCTTGTGCGGGTTATAGAGAACCCAATTTTAATAAATCCGTTGCGGCCTATAGAGAACCCGACTTTGACAATATTGATGCAGCTATAGAGAACTCGACTTTGAGAATACCGATGCGGGTCAGAAAGAACCCGACTTTGAGAATTGCGTAGCACTCGAGCCGACGGCGAGTGCGCTCCCGATGGGAGTAAAATGAAGAATTTCTTGATTTTTCCAAGGTGTTCGCATAACCTGTGCGACGTGGCCCCCGAGTATCGGGTGCGGCCAAGGCAAATTTGTTAGGGCGTGTGCGGCGCAGAGTATCGGGTGCGGCCTGAGCTCAACTGCGTGCGTGCTTGGCGTGATAAGCTTGGATCGACTCTGTTGAGGATCAATGAATTTTCTCGTCGGGTGCGCGACAGCGCTCCCGGTGGGAGTAGCCCCCGAGGCTATGTGCAACTATTTGTAGTTGGGCATAGGCTCAATTTACCTTTATTTTGTTGTTGTCGAGAATCTTGCGAGTGCTCCAGTTTTTGCGTCTGCTGGCATGGATATTTGTCGTGTGCGCAGCACTCGAGCCGGCGGCGATTGCCCTCCCGAGTGTCGTGTGCGTTCGAGGCAAATTTGTTACGGCCTCTGCGGCGCAGCCCCCGAGCATCGGGTGCGGCCAAGGCGAATTTGTTGGATGCATCGTGCAGCCCCCGAGCGTCGGGTTGATAGGCGCGCAGCGTTTTGCCGGAAGGAGTCGCTGCGGCGGATGGATCGACGCGGCAGAGTTGTGCGGCGAAGTTGTGTGGCTGAGAGACTCGACGCGCCGGACCGGAGTCAACGCGGCAGAGTTGTGTGGCGGAGGGAGTCGACGCGGCGGACCGGGGTCGACGCGGCGGAGTTTTGCTGCTGAGACAGTCGACGCGGCGGACCGGAGTCGACGCAGCGGAGTTTTGCTGCTGAGGCAGTCGACGCGGCGGAGTTTTGTGGCGGAGGGAGTCGACGCGGCGGAAGGGAGTCGACGCGGCGGAGTTTTGCTGCTGAGGCAGTCGACGTGGCGGACCGGAGTCGACGCGGCGGAGTTTTGCGGCGGAGGGAGTCGACGCGGCGGACCGGAGTCGACGCGGTGGAGTTTTGCTGCTGAGGCAGTCGACGCGGCGGACTGGAGTCGACGCGGCGGAGTTTTGCTACTGAGGCAGTCGACGCGGCGGACCGGAGTCGACGCGGCGGAGTTTTGTGGCGGAGGGAGTCGACGCGGCGGACCGGAGTCGACGCGGCGGAGTTTTGCTGCTGAGGCAGTCGACGCGGTGGAGTTTTGCTGCTGAGGCAGTCGACGCGGCGGACCGGAGTCGACGCGGCGGAGTTTTGTGGCGGAGGGAGTCGACGCGGCGGACCGGAGTCGACACGGCGGAGTTTTGCTGCTGAGGCAGTCGACGCGGCGGACCGGAGTCGAAAAGCGCTAGCCCCCGAGTGTTGGATGCAACTGAAGCAGGTTAGAATTAATTGAAGAAGTAAAATATGAAGGTGACTTAGCTTTTTCATGAGCGACAGAAATCCGTAGAATGTCGAGGTCGATTCGTCAAAGTGGTTGTAGAAGTTTGTCGAATTATGGACGTCGTAATGGACGGAATCGACATCGCGGAGTTGTTGAAGGCGTCGGAGTCGCCTTATCGTGTGGAGCAACGAAGTTGTTGTTTGTCGTTGATGACGAAACGTCAGCCCCCCGAGCCTCGGGTGCGTGTGCATACGCCGCCATCTTCCCGAGTCGACGATTTTTCAGGTCTGTGTGGTCCGGCGACCGATGCGCCGCTCCGCCGACGCTGAACGTTGTCGAAGATGGCGATTATTGTTGTGGAGGGAGTCGACGCGGCGGCTGCAACGCTTAGCCCCCGAGTCCATCTTGTCGTGTCGGCGAGGCGGAGCCGACGACGCGGAGTCGAAGAAGTCACGAGTGTCGTCTTGTTGGGTGCAGCGATGAAATTGTGGTCGTTGTCGATGTCGAGTGCCAGCCCCCGAGGGTACGTAGTGCCCTTCTAGGGAGCGGGCTTTGTGTGTCGGTACCGCCGACGCTGATCGCCGCCGTGGTGGTCGAAAAATTGTTGGCGAGCCACGGGCGTTGACGCCGGCGAGTCGTCACAGAGGTTGCCGAGCCATGAACGCCGAAACTATCTGGCAGTGGACGCTGTGGTGCTCGAGTCGTGGACGGCGCGACTGTCGAGTGGTCGAAGATGCCCGCAGTGAGTCGATGACGGTTGTGATGCTCGCGAAACCGAAGTTGTCCGCGATGAGGGAGAAGTCGAGTGAGAGTATTTTGTTTGGTAGCACAGTAATTAAAAATCTTTGAAGACTTCACGTGAGGGATTAGGCCATCCGATCGCAGCAGCAGAGCAGCTAGCTCAATTTGCTCTTCTTTCCTTTAGCAGCCTTGGAAATCGTGGCAGCACATGGATGACTTTGATGCTAGTAGCACTAGATTTGTTTTCTTACATGCACGTCACGTGATGGCACTGGCACCTCTTGTCTATGCAAATTGGGTTTTTGCTTGTTGAGCATAGCTAATTTCGGGACTTAATCTGCTGGTAACCGACCAAGTTGACAGCTCCGTTCTGAAGATCTTTGTCGGGTCCAACAAGCAGCGCAGCTGCCATCACAGCAGCGTCCGATCGGGCCTCCATGCAGCGCAGCTGCCATCGCATCACCGCACGCCCCCTTTTTCTTTTTCTTTTGTGAATTTTTTCTTCCTCGGGTACTGATCCGATCGGTCGACCGGCACTTGCACGAGATCGATCACCCGCGCATGCAGGGCGGCGCTTGATGTTTTGCCTGGTGGAGATCCGACGGGGACGCTGCTCCGTTGATTTTTTTGCCGTGGGTCATCCGAAACCTGAATTGGACTCGTACTCCCGCACGGAAGCGTAGTCACGGAATCGATCAATCTGGCTCGTAGCGGAATTCCTGCCGTGTCGAGCTTGCCTTGTGCGATTCGAATCGCTCGATCTGGCAGAGACGATGAAGGTGCGCAGGCGAGGGCGATGATGATGTCGAGCCCCGTGCACTGATCTGCGACGGCGAGTCGTCGTCGTTGTCGATGAAGATTGGAGCCGCCGAAACCACGATTCCAGCGCGCGTTCTTCTCACAGACGGCGCCAATTGACGTGGGGTGGCCACGGCAAATCCCATCGGTAGTATACCTAGGGTTTCGTATGAGGAGAGAAGTTGGCGCGCTGGTAGTTCCGTCGGCTGACAAGCAGAGATTTACCCAGGTTCGGCCCCTCATTGTGAGGTAAAGACCTACTCCTGCTTGTCTGATTATATTCATGGAGAATTACATGGTGGCCGTAATGTGTGCCGTATGGATCTAGTCTATGGGGGTGCCCCTGCCTGGCTTTATAAAGGGAGCCAGGTAGGGTTTACAATAGTCCTAGTAGACTACGACTTGGAGTCCTTGGCTTGTGCTTGAAGTAATAGCTGGTCTGGCAGGTGGGCCTTCGTCCGGGCCGCACCAGGTATACCAAAAGTGGGGGACCCGAAGAGTATGACCACGTCACTAGCCCTAAAGCTTTCCGGAAGCCGGCTTATATAGACGCCGTGCCTCCGACTTATAAAGAAAATCCTAACCGACCTAGAGTGGAGTCCTGCACTAACACGGCTAGATTCATGACTTGCTCCCTAAGGTGGTCGCCATGTGGCCTTCATCTTGATCTGGCTTGGGCCTTGCCTTGCCCTTCATCATATTGGGCCGCCCGGTAAGCCGAATGGCTTTACCACCCATGGGCCATCCTGTAGGCCGGTATTTTCCATGTCACAGGTATACTTATTTGGCATATCACTGACACTGGCTGATTCGGCAGCGACACGGTTAGGCGGGTGGTGGTGGCCGAAAAGGGTGCCACGAAGGTCGATGCGGCTGGGAGGACAGCGGTGGATCCGCCGATCAGGCGTGTGCTGCGGCGACATGGTGTCCGGATGCAGCGACGGCGCGGGCGGGCGGCGGGCGGGCGGGGGGAGGGGGGGGGGGGGGATCGGAAAACTTTGGTGTGCGGTTCGATTGTGCACGGCTGCGGGATATGTTTCGCGGCAGTACGCGGCAGCCCCAAATTTACATCGCTTGTGGGGTTGGGCTACCCTAAACTTTTTTTGCATAGTATTGGACGTGTTTTTTTTTCCAAATGTGCTAAAGAATGGTTTCCGGATAGCTGCCCTATTTTCCATCATCAGCTCTTAACGGTGGTAAATAATTTACGCAGCCGTAGCATACAGGCTGGACATTTTGACGTGCCTGCAGGAGAGAGTATCTAGTGCTACCACCCCTATGGGTGGTACAAATGCTACCATCAAAAATACGTATTTTATACGTGTCAAAAAATTATACGAAAAATCGTGAGTGCTCTTGAAGTATGTCCCTACAACATCCTAAATTTGCATGTCCAAATTCGATATGGACAATGAGAAACAAAAAAGAGAAAATCAGCATGAATAGTGTCATTTTCTGGATTTTGTCTTTTTGTGACACTAGTGACACTATTCATTTCAGATTTGTCATTTTTGTTTCTCGATGCTCATTTTGAATTTGGATATGCAAATTTAGGATGTTGTAGGGACATACTTCATGAGCACTCACGATTTTTCGTATAATTTTTTGATACGTATAAAATACGTATTTTTGATGGTAGCATTTGTAGCACCCATATGGGTGGTAGCACTAGATATGTTCTCGTGCCTGCAGGTAAAACCTGGCGCCACGTCGCGGTAGAGGCGCCTCAAAACCTCGCGTAAATTATAACGCAAATACTGAACGGAAACAGCAGACGATGACAGCTACCGACAATGGTGTGTGGCACGCGATAAGATAAGATAAGATAAGCACGCACAAACCCACGGTCCAAACCCTGGTCCTTGGTCAACAGTTAATGGCAAACCTAACCGCCATGCATGGACGGATAGAAATAGTTCTGACGCAAACTTTGAAACGAAAACACCTCACGTGGACAAGGACGCGAACGTACTGTGATTTTTGGTACAAAGGACAGGTAGATCATCTGTTCATCCTGTTGGAGACTTGGAGGCTTGCCCTTTATCGTCGTAAACTAAGTTCACCATGCTCACCGGCTCACGGACACACAAGCGACACTTTGTACTGTAGTATAAATCATCTTCCTAGGTGCGCACATAATTAAGCACCAAACAGTCATGGCCCACCTGGAGTACTTGTAAACCTTTTTCTTCTACCCTCTATGTCACCACCATCAACCCGATCCTCTGTAGACATTCATTAACAGGATTTTTATTTCAGAAAAACTGCCCGAAGATATGATGCCAAGTGGATTGCATGCGAATATATCAGATCAAATCGTATGCATACAAAATAGTATAATCCACTATAACTTATATTAGTCGATGATTATTATTACCGGTTCTATTTTGAGAGTACACACATTTTCAGCTTGTACAGAAGCCACTATATTTTTTATTAGTCGATGACCACGAAAATCCAATAAAGTATTTTGCTAACAATTCTATTTATGCACTCAAAGTTTCTACATGCTGATTAAATATCCATATACTAAAATATATGTTAAGATATTTATTAGACCATATGATTTAGATATCCCCACCATAAATGTCTATACTAATATATAGTTTTGGCAATTATAAAAATAAATTTATTAAGGAAATAATGTTAGAAATCAGTTTTTAAATCTAGCATATAACAAGTAACATTGAATTAATATATAGTAACTTGCTTAACTATGTCAATTATGTAAGAGAAACTTATACTCGACAACATTTTAGCATGTTATAAATGAGTTTGAAGTATAAAAGTCTAATATAATTAATTCAATTCTCCCTGACCCTAATTATGCTTTGTCCGGCCCTCCAAACGGCCAGCGAGTTGGAGCCGCCCAAGTGGCTTCTCGTCGACCTCATCTCACCAGAGGGCGACGACAACGAGAGGACGGTGGTGCTTATGAACAACAACTAGTAGCACCATGCTTTGAACATCTCATAAACGGGTATAACCGCATTCCGTCCATAGGGGACTATAACGCCCAGGACGAGCTAATGTACCGTGAGCAGCTCAAAATGGTGGAGCTTGTCCTAGCGGCGTTAGTGCTTGCCGCGCGCGATGACCGGGCGTCAACACCGATCCCACCACTAAGGCCAGTTAAACAAAATACATTTGACACTACTGCGCTCATGATCAGTGAGGCTGCGCGGTTCACCGAGGTGAGGGACATCGTCCTCAACAGTAGGGAGAGCCGCATTTTCATTGAGCACCCAGAACGCGTCGTCTACTGGTCACGCGTCACTTGCGAGCTAACTCACGAGTGGTTGACCAGCGAAGCAAGCGAGATTGCGTTGGTCTTTGGTCCTGTAGAATGAGAAGCAGGATGATGTGAAGCTCCAAAACATTGTCATCTATGGTGGCCGACACACTTGGATGTGTGGGTCAGCCACAAAATACCTACAAAAGCTTAAGAAAATAGACTGACTTTAGTCATTTCTCAATTGACTGTTGAGCCAGTTGAATATATAAGCAATTTAGTGTATTATTTAATCCATGAAAACACAGAAAAAATGACATGAAAAAACGAGTACTGAACTAATCATGCAATTTACTAATACAGTAGATGAACAGATCAACTAAAACACAAATTAGAAACATAAATTCTAGTATAATCTCAAACAGGAAATACATGAATACATACGGTCTGGCAATAGCGGAATCGTTGACGTTGATGTTGTCGCTCATGTCGTCAATGAAGTTTCCCTGATCAAACTAGGAGCCAGCTCCAGGACGTACACAAAATAAGTATAAGTAGGAGAATTTTATTTTTCTTCCACAGTTCCACTGCTCGTACCTTGAACTGTAGAAATGATAGACCGACTGACCAAGTGACCAACGAATCCTTTTGGCAAACTGACGCATCACAATGCACAAGTGGCTGCATAAGAACTTCTCCGTGATGTAACGTGCAATGAAGAACGATCAAAACTTTTGGCGCGATCGGGATTTTTTTCTACACCACAAGTCTAAAACTCATGGGTAAGTTGACTGTTGACACTGTTCTTAGGAGAATGAGCAAGTCTTTTTTTTAGAACAGGGGAATGTGCAAGTGCATCTTTTTTTTAGGGAAATGTGCAAGTGCATCTTGGTTCTAATCTTTCACGCCAAGTTTTCACGGGCCATTGAGTAAGTGGTCGGTCGTGTGCTCCAGAGGAATAATTATGGGCCGATCAAGCAATTTGGAACTCTCTTACAGATAGCAATGAGGTTCGACTCCATGGGCTCAAAGCCTCCAAGCCGCTAGGCCGATCTGAAACAAGAAGTGGCTTTCTCTCCTCAGTCCAACAGACCCCAAAAGTCCAAAGAGCTAGAGATGACGACTTTTTTTTCGAGAGTTAGAGATGACGACTTGAAAGTCTTCAATTTTTTCTTAATTTTATCAAGGGCAGGACTACAGAGCGGCGCCGCTCTGTAGCCGTCCCCAGCGGCGGTCAACGCAACCAAAGTTAGCTCCCCGTGTGCGGATGCATGCAAGCGCGAACCTTGACTCGGTCGTGCGTTACTCGGCTGGCTCCTGGCCTGTGCACTTGTGGGATTACTAGTGGGCTTGGTCCTGGACATATAACGGCCCAGAACGAGGCATGACTTCCAGCACACATCCACGGGCGCCTGGGCGATCAGTGAAGCAGAAGAAAACCGGAGAAAACTCAAGGTCGTAATTTGATTTTTCCAAAATTATTTCAACTATTTCTGCTTCTCCTTTTCCAGATCAAAACAAATTCAACAAAAAGCATAAATATAAAGCATAGCAATTGACTTGATTCACACATGAAAAGGGCACCATAGGAATATCATGGATCACAAGTTCGTTTTAACAAATATTCCCCACATACACATGCAGCATTTGGAAACCATCTAGTACCAGAAGATTAAGAAACATACAGGAAACTTACAGGTAGCAACGTGATAACATTAAGGCCCAAAAGATAGCAAAAGACTCACAGGATTCACACATGATGCTAAGGATCAAAGTTTCTCACACATAACTACATACATGGAAGAGATACACATAGAACTTCATTGACAAAGAATCCAACCCTCTCCATTCCAATCCTGTTGCAGAAAAAAGAAGAAAATGTTGAGTTAGCAACACTAACATGTCTCCACCATTTATATATGTTTACACGTAAACAAAAGATGGACAGTGCTACCGATGGATCTAACCTTGCCGTTTCCGTCAATGTTATCTCAAACAACCAAGATACAAACAAACTTACTTAACTCACCTCTCGTTACCAAGTTGTTTTATGCTATCTATCAATTTAGTTCACGGCAGCTAGCAAATTTTATCTTAAGTTAATTCATGGTAGCTAGCCATGCTAAATCATTGCAAAGATGTTCATGCTAGCTACCCGGTTATTTCAAGCTATCTACCAAGTTCATTGATGCTAGCGATCAGGTTAAATCATTGCTTTTAGTTTCAAAACCTAGCTACCAGGGTAAAACATGCTAATTATCAGATTAATCCAATACAACTGCCATATTAATTCATGCTAGCTATCAAGTTAATTC
This sequence comes from Poa pratensis, assembly GCA_947311845.1. Classification (NCBI taxonomy): domain Eukaryota; kingdom Viridiplantae; phylum Streptophyta; class Magnoliopsida; order Poales; family Poaceae; genus Poa; species Poa pratensis. Next base: position 30,870,131 of record CAMZMU010000057.1, on the reverse strand, counting down.
ATCCTAGCCACCAGCTCATTCAAGCTAACTATCAGGTTAAATAGTTGCTAGTCGATTCGAAAAAAGCTAGCTAACAAGTTAATTCATGATACCTACCATATTAATTCAATACAGATGCCATATAAACTGCGCACCTCAGTAGCAGAGCAAGTGGACGTCATAGTGCTACGCTAAAAATTCTAGCCATGACATATGTTCAGCATTAGGTTCATTCTGGGACATCAGCAACTGATTTTCCTGTCTTTGTTTTTTCTAACTCCCTAGACATGATTCCCTACACAGATACAAAGAGCACTTCCTTTCTGGGTAATCTTAGTAAGCGATAGCAGTTGCTAGATTAATTATTCATGTTCACTACTCCACTACTCACCTCCATGGTATGAATAATGACATTAAGAGTTATCCTTGTAGCAGCCACCACATTAAATTTTTTTTTTTTTTGAGGAAAGGATCCGATCCAAATACAGGCAGCTCAGTACACTTTACAAACCAGTCCAAAAGAAAACCACAAATTACAAACGGACCCAGGCAAAGTGCAGAGAGCACCCTAAGCTACCAGGAGAGATCACGATCAGATCCTTGAACGCGCCCAAAGCTCCGAGGCGACGGCAGCGACGCCGTACCACGCACCGGCGAGAAGACAGCACCACCACACTTTGTAGAACGGCCGCAAGAGCCACCCGCCGCCAGCGCCGGGAACTAGACTCGCTGAAAGAGCTCGGCCACAGCGACGTCTTCCACCTCCGCCCAACACCCAGCCGTCCCGCCATCGCCACGGACCACCACCACCAGCACGCCAGCACCGACAGCCACCACCCCCTCGCCACCAAGGCCGGCCGGAGCAGCACCGTCGACAAAGACCACCACCACCAGCAGCACCAAAAGCAGGAAGCCAACCACGACCGAGCCCTCACCTCGCCACCACGGCCGGCCTGAGGAGCAAGAACGAAGCAGCGCACCTGACGAACCGCCTTCACGTCCTCCCCAGCGACGAGGCCGCCGGAACGGAGAAGGAGGGGAAGGACCACGGCCAACACATCGACTCCGCCGCTCCGCCATCGACGTCATCGAGAGCCACACACACCTAGATAGGGACCTATCTACACACCCGAACGGAAACCCAGAGCTCCCCCCCACCTCGCGGTGCCTCGACGGCGACCGGAGGCGGAGGGGAGCGGTGGATTCGCCGGCGGAGACCAAGAACGCGCAGTCGCCTCCTCTTCCGCCTCTCTCTACTGTAGACGAGCGGATAAGGAGAGCGGGTTATGTGGTAGATGCGCTCCTAGCCACCACATTAATTAGTCATGATTACCATATGAATTCGTCACGATCAGTACATTATCACTATAATAATTACCATGGTGTTTATAAATCACTCAACAAATTATCCTAGTAGCAACTATCACGTTAACTAGTCACACATAACTGGCTATCTATATAAACAATTACCATGTTCTTTTAAAAAAGAAATTACCAGATTAACTAGCCAAAGCTGACAGATTAAATTAGCCATAGTTGCCATACTAATATGTACATAAAAATTACCATATTATTTGAAAAAGCAATTACCAGATTAATTAGCCACAGTTTACAGAATCATTAGCCGCAGCTAACACATTAATTATCCATTTAAAAAATTACCAGGTCACATGCAAAATCAATTACCAAATTAATTAGTCACACTTGACAGATTAATTAGCCACACCTATCAGATTAATTAACTATGTAAATTTTACCATGTTCTCTGAAAAAACAATTACGAGACTAATTAGCTACAATTGACAGATTATTTAGCCGCTCTTGACAGATTATTAAGCCACACTTGACAGATTAGTTAACTATGTAACCATCAACCATGTTTTTTGAAAAAAACAATTACACGATTAATTACACACAATTAACAGATTAATTAGGCACAATTAACAGATTAATTAGCCACGGTTAACACGATTCACAACAAGCTCTGCAACAACGATGCGCAGCTACGGTGACACATAGGTCCGTTGATGAGAGGAGAAATGGAGGCTCACCAGAAGCCTCCTAATCGATGAGGCTGCACGCATACAGACCTCTTGCAGCGCGGTCGTGGCCATGACTTCCTTTAGCAGCAGAGGCTGCTCCAAAACGGAGGTCAAAGCGTCACCTCAGGCTGCATCCTCACGGATCGGAGGTGTCAGCAACCGACCCGATGCGCTCGATGGCGGCGGCCTGCCCGCTGCGTGCTCGATGGACTGCTCGGCATCGACGGCCACCTAGCGGTAGCCGAGCGATGCCTCGTCCTCGCGCGGGCGTCTCCATGCCCGCGTCAGCGGACTTTCTGCTCCGTCTAAGCGCATCACCACCATGTCCGAAGCACGGACAACCTCCATGGCTTGCTTGCCCTCAAGGAGGCCTTGGCCCACCGACGACACAGCTACTCCAGCGTGTGGCGCTGATTGGCCCCGATGCCGCTGCTCCCAGCGGAGGCAGCGACCAGCACGTGCGGCGGCCATCGGCCACGATGCCGCTGCTCCCAGCGGAGGCAGCGACCAGCAATCGGTCCGGCGAGATCCTCGGAGGCCGCTCCTCGCGGCACGACCTCTTGCGGCGTGGCGGCGCCCGCGACCGCAGGGCTGCAACTTCACGGATCGGAGGCGCCCGCGACCAGCCGAGGAGCCCTCAACTTCACACTGCTTGCCTCCTTGCGGTACGACAGATCCTGCAGCCTCCGGTCGTGGTGGTGCACCCTGCAGCTCCCCCACCGGGACGGTGGCGCAACCTCAGCCTTCTGGCGTTGTGCTGCTCCCCACGACCTCGACGGGAATCAATCTGGAACTCACGTCCCTAGTCGCCTCCTTCCGCCCATCTCACCTTGCCATCTCTCGCTTGACTTGATTTCTGGTGAAAATGGAAACGGCAGGTGAGAGAGATACAGGGGAGAGATTACGTGGCTGTTGTTGCTTTGGAGCGAGTGGATAAGATAGAAGAGAGAGGAGATGCGATCAGAAGACTTGTACCGTATCGGACGGACACGTACCCGCCGCTCGGAGAGACGCTGTGTGCGGCGCCTCTGCTTAGATTTCCCCTTTTATCAAAGATATTTGTTGTTCATGCGTGTTTTATTTATTCGAGTAGATTTAATTCAGATCTTTTATCAATAAAGTCAGATTGTTTAGTAAAGAAGAAAACTAGTTCGATGCATGTGTATATTTATAATACTACATTTGGCACCGCGCTTCAGATGTTTTGGTCTGGGCAAACATTATGGTGATGACGCAGACCTGATAGAAGCTCAGTAGCTCACTCTTTGGTACTCTCTTTTGTCTAGGATAGCTCAGGGTTGTACCTTTATTTCTCTTACCACAACCGGTGTCTGACTCATCTTGTATTGTCTGTCAGGTCGTTCTTTCAAGTGAGAATATAACAAACAGTGGGGATCTCCCACTCCTCTGGTTAATCTAGGAAAGATGTACATGATGATCCAATTGTTTGTCTTTTTTCTGACAAATAGAATATGTTATGCATTTTCATTGATGTTGTAAGAGTGTTTGTACGACGTAAAACCCAAAGTAACTAAATGCAAAAAGGGTACCAATGAAGGTGTCGCTATCATTTCTTCACCTCACAAATACATGCTCCATCACCATTAGACCTGAGCATGGGCAGCTCGACCCAAAAATCCCGAGCTGGCCAGGCCAGGCTTGGGCTTGCTATTGGGCCTGAATTTTGAGCCCGAACATTGGGTCGGGCCATCCTCGGGTTTAGCAAAAACATGATTTAAGTTGGGGTTGGGCCGGCCTTTTACCCTGTTCGGGCTGGGCTCGGGTCTAAATTTTATGGACCGACGCTCGTGTCGGGCTTGGGCCTAAGAGCATCTCCACTCGCGGCGCCCAAACGGCCGCCCAAACGCCTTTGGGGCGTGCCGGACGCAAAATCGCCCCCACTCGCGGCGCCCAAACGCGAATTCGGTCCGGCGCGGCCCAGTTTTGTGTCCGGCACGCCCAGCCCACGCCCTCAACTTGGGGAGGCTTGGGGGGGCCCCGGACGGAAGGAAACGCGACGCCACGTCGGCCTCCGACGCGCGGGCCACGCCTGGCAGTGAGACACGGACTATGTCTCGCCATTTTCTCGCCTGATTTTATCCCCGTCTTCCATCGTCGCCCCAGACGCCCCACTTTGCTCGTCGCCCCAGTCGCCCCCGCCGTCGCCCGCCCGCCGGCTCCACCCAAACCTGGACGCTCGCCGGCGCCGCCGTTTGCTTCCTCTCATCGACGTCCTTTGGTTCCGGGCACCGGCGATCTCTCCGCCGCTGTATTCGATACAGCCGTCCCCGGCGGTCTCTCCGCGACCCGCCCTGCCTGCAAGGTGTTCGGCGGAAGGTTCGCCTGGTTTTTGACTGAATTATTGATGCTAGCCGGCGACCGGTCATTGATCAGTGGCCGCGTTGTATTGCAGATGGATAGCGACGACGAGATGATGGCCGCGATGCTGTTGGAAGAAGAAGACGCCATCGCCGCGGAGGAAGATGAGAATATAGCAATTCTCAGTTGTCTTCTCCGACTTCAAGCCGACGAGGAAGCCAATGCCGCCCCAAAACGGGGAGGCTCATCGTTCGGAAGGAAGAAGAGCAAGCCGAGGCAGAGAATGGAAGGCCACTGCATGTTAGTCTCTGACTACTTTGCCGAAGTTCCTGTCGCCACCGCCAAGGATTTTCATTGACGCTTTCGGATGAACCGTGGATTGTTCAACCAGATCGTGCAAGCTGTGAGGGCGTATGATCCATGGTTCAAGTTGAAGAAGGACGCCGTGGGAACTGTTGGTTTCTCGTCAATCCAAAAGTGCACTGCAGCCATGAGAATGCTTGCTTATGGAGCACCTGCTGATTCTGTAGATGACTACCTACGGATGTCAGAGTCCACAATCATCAAGTCGATGTACATGTTTTGCAGGGCGGTGATTGGTGTGTTTGACCCAAACTATTTGAGAGGACCAAATGAAGAAGAAACAGCTCGGATCTTGGAACAGAATGCAGCTAGAGGATTTCCTGAGATGCTTGGAAGCATAGACTGCATGCATTGGAGCTGGAAGAACTGTCCATTTGGTTGGCAAGGATTGTACAAAGGGGGCCACAAAGGATATTGCAGTGTGGTTCTTGAAGCTGTGCCCGATCATGAACTATGGATTTGGCACGCATTCTTCGACATGGCAGGATCACACAACGACATCAATGTGTTGCAGCGCTCTCCTGTGTTCGCGAAGCTAGTTGAAGGCCATGCCCCACCTGTCAACTATGTGGTCAATGGCCACGAGTACAACAAAGGGTACTACATAGCCGATGACATCTATCCAAAGTGGGCAACATTTGTGAAGAGCGTCCCCAACCCTCGCGGGAACAAAGCTTGTCATTTTGCCGCTGAACAAGAGAGCGTCAGGAAGGATGTCGAGCGGGCATTTGGAGTGCTGCTGCAAAGGTTTGCTATCGTTCGGTATCCTGCTTTGACATGGTCGAATGAGCAAATGTGGGAGGTGATGAATTGTTGTGTCATCCTGCACAACATGATCATCGAGAGTGAGCGCTATAATCCAGTGCATGATCATATGCCATATGACTTTGAGGGTCCTCATGCACAGGTTGATCACAACGTGCCGGCAGATTTCGCTGATTATATCTCAATGCATTTGGAAATTCGTGATGAAAATACTCATAATGCACTACAAACTGATCTAGCGGAGCATTTGTGGGCACGCCGGGGCATGGCAGCGGCAGAGGAGGAAGAGGAAGACGTTTGAACTTTATTTTATATATTTGAACTATTAAATATTGTATTTGAACTATTACATATTTATGTATGTTTGATTTTTTCCTTTCACAAAATATTGAAATTCATGTAAAAAACCCTTTTGGGGCGCCCCTTTGGGCGCCGCAAGTGGGCATCGCGGGCGCCCAAATGGCACACCCTGTCCGGACGGCGCCCAAATGGCACGTCCGGACGGCCTTTGGGCGCCCATTTGGACGCCGCGACTGGAGATGCTCTAAGGTTTCAACGTTTGACTTTTTTAGGCCTGCCCCCCGAAACCTGGCCTGGCCCAAGTTTTTCCAAGGTCTAATCACCCTATGAGTCTATGAGATACATTTAAGAGCAGAAGGATATTTCCCGAATGAGAAAAGTATATTCATATTTTCACCAAACTTAAGAAGTTGATTAACAAGTCCACATAAGGAAACATTGATGCATCTGTTCCTCACATGTGAATTCAGTCAGTCTATTTGGGATAAACTTGACATTGATTGGAATAATGACAAGCAGCTTATAGATATGCTTATTGAAGCTAAAGACAGGACAAATAATCGCTTCTTTAAAATTGCCATGATGGCAAGATGTTGGAGCATTTGGAATCACAGGAATAAAATCATTTTCGATTGTGATGTGAAGAGCTCTGATACTTGCTACACTTTTTTTCAAAGAATCTGTAATAATGATTAGGCATAGGATTAAGCCTAGCCTCAAGGAGGGCATGCAAGACTGGCTCGACTTGTTGTAATTTATTTCCTGAACAACCTTTTGTATTTGTGTGTATATGAGAAAATGAGAAATGACGCAGTGGGGGTCTTCCCCACTGTCCTACCACGTCAAAAAGTCCACATAACCTGAGTTATGAAAAAACGATCTAAAATGTTATTATATATTTATAAAAAGATGCCTCCCATCAAATATATATATTGTACCTCATCTTAGATATTTTGCCATGATCTTTGTGTGCATGGTTGATGTAGGTTGGCATATTCCACATATTCTCGGAAACAAGCAAGAGGTAATGGCATTACTTTTATGTCCACTAGTCTTTGCGTACCTGAATTTCATTCAAAAAGCTTGTTTGGAATTATTCTATAGAATGAAAATGTAACAATGTTTCTTGACTGGGCATTATGACATGTAGTTGTATGAAGGGTCACCACTATGTTTCCATAATTCTTTGCTTCCGTCAACTCAATCCCTATATTATTTCTCATCTTTGATAGTTTGCCATGACCTTTTTGCGTACGGTTGATGTACTCCCTCTGCTCACAATAAGGCATACATTGTGAAACCATTGCCCTTATTCCACATCTCCTAGGAGACAAGCAAGAAGTAATGACCTTTCTTTTCGTGTCGTGATGCAGGCTATATTCTTCCATCGCTCTTTGCTTTTCATTCGTAAAGTTTGCCTGGAATTGTGCAATGAATTGTGTCCCTAAACTACTGAACCGATAGAATTGTTTGGAGGTGATCGTATCATAAAATCCATATAATATGTGCTGACCAGGAGTAGCAACTATACTAGAAGGAGCTGACGCGCTTTGCTGCGCCCAAGGGTATTATTGCGGTTATCAATACATGACATGATGTCTGATTAAAGATTAGTGTCTCATACATGATGTAGTAAAAATACATACCCTTTTTCAAGATAATATTGCACGTATTGGTCTATCACCTACAGTAAAACTATATAATCCAAAAGTAAGAACTTTGGATTTGTTAATCTTTTAATGAGATGAGCCCGACAACTGGTGTGTGGAGGCGGAGGAGTCGTGCGAGGCGAGGCTAGTCGAGGTGAAGATGGAGGCAGAGCTACTGTGTGTCGCGCGTGCTCATGCTTGCAGAGATGGAGGAGGTACGGTGAGAAAGGGGAGGGTAGGAGGACCGCTCGGATGCCTCGTCGGCCGGAGATACAAAAGGGAGCCATTGGTGGCCGTGCACGGGAGGAGAGCGATGACAACACTAAAGGCCGAATCCCTCCCGATCCGTGGTGCCCTTGATTAGTGGCCGTGGATTCGTGGCCGAATCGGCAGAGTTGTGGTAGAGCTGCCGTATTCGAGGCCGGGTCGATGGGAGAAGAGGCGGCGGTGCTCACTGGAGGGAGAGGCGTGAGGGCAACATGAAAATTCCAATTGACATTTACCGTTGCGTGTTGGCCTTTCGGTTTTATAGTAGCGGGCCAAGTGTTCTTTTTACAGCACTTGCTGTATTTTTGGTTTGACAAAAACATTTGGCAAAATTTACATCAAGGACAGCTGCTGGAGTAAGATTTTTGGTCCAAAATGACCTAATACGGACGGGAGTCGATGGTGGCTGCGTGCGGGAGGAGAGCGATGGTCCACATCCCTCGAGGCAAAATCCTTCCCGATTTGTGGTGCCCATGTACATTGGTGGTGGATTCACGGTCGAATCGGTCAAAATTGTGGCGGAACTACCAGATTCAAGGCTAAATCGATGCGAGAATAGACATCGTTGGTCACCGGATGAGAGGTGTGAGGGTGACGTGAAACTTCCGATTAGCAGTTAGCATGCGCGTGTTGGGCTTTCTGTTGTATATCAGCAGCTAAAATGTTTTATATTTGCAACACTTGGTGTTTGACAAAAAATATTGACAAAATTTATATCAAATGCCCAAATGACCTACAAAGAGTTATGTCCTAAAATAGGGCAGCTATTGACACCGTGGTTTTGTGTGCAGTAGACAGAAAAGTAAGTTTTGTATCAACGGACAAATAATACTCCCTCCGACCCAGAAAATGTGTCTGGGCTGTGCTGTTAACTTGTACGTGGCTAGTTCAATTCTGGCGACGTTTATCTCGGATCGGAGGTAGTATTATTTTTTTAGTCTAAACCAATGAAAGGTTGACACATGGAGTAATAATGGAGCTCTATTTCTAATGAGACTAGATGATACCCCGCGTGTTGCTGCCGGATTTAGTAACAAAATTATTTGAATAGCGAATGTTAGAGAATTACACTTGAACAAAAGCACGAAAGGATAGAGTTATAGGGAAATAAAGGTTAGAGTGAACATATGTAGGCTCGATAAAACGGTTAAATTTGAACAAAATATTTGCTTGACTTATATATTGGATTTGAAAAACATAAGTGAGTACACATTCATTAAGATAAAAAGGATTGAAACATTTGTGTATCAACCAAGAACTGGCAGGAATTACAAAAGTACTGAAACAGTAAAATATTTAATGAAATATAAATTCCGTTTTAGTCCACACCTAATGCCTACAATCACATAAATCAAAGAGAGAAAGATCGGAGACAACCGCAGTAAGATATGGAAGGTCATGTACTGAGACACATAGATGTGGTACAAACGATGTTGTTTGCAAAAGGTGGGGACTGGGAGTGATAGTTTAAGCACATACCATGCTGGCTCTTCAATCATATACATGAAAAAAATCTCTTGTATTCTCTTCTCGCACGGGAAGAGTCATTCATATAAAATTAATATAACTCTTAAATAAGTAACAATGTTTCGACATGAGCATTAGCACGACAGCACTAAAGAGGCAGCGCAGTTGAAATCCGAACCACTGGTAAGAAGATTGTGAAATTGCTATTTCGACACTACCAACAGGAATACATCTTATAGTAATCCAAATGTTCTGGAAAAAATGAGGCAAATATATATCCGTGAAATCACTAAGAAATTCCTTCTCCAAATAGGCAGGAGGCAACCGATTGTAATATCTTTAAGCAAAAAAAATAGTCATGTAATCATAACAATTGACTGAACTGTTGGTACACGAAGGTAGACAAGTAGAGAGGCTGATAAAAAGTTTCGCGTCTCGCGTCGCTCCCCGCGAGCGACCCTCCCGTCTCCCCCGTCCCCGACCAGCCCTCTCCCCTCCCCCCCCCCCCCCCCCCGCCGGCGGCGGGCGCTGCCGGACAAAGCTCGTGTGGTGCTGGCGGCGGCGGGCTCTCCATTCCCCGCGCGCTTGGAGGACGACGCGGGGTGCGTCCGGCTGGCGGCGGTGTGCTGAAGATCTGTGCGAGCTCGCGTCCGACGGTTCGCCTCGGTGGATGGCCGAACGGCGGCTGGCCTAGGAGCAGTGCCTAGGAGGCTCTATGGGTGGCGGCGGGAGGTACGGTGGCGCCCCGGCGGCACGGGCCCGATCTGGACCCTTGCGGGCTCGATCTGGGCCTAGCGGCCTGGCGAGCAGCGGTGCTGACGGGCGCAGCAGAGGGAGGGGCGCGCTGGCCTTGGGGTCCGGCGGCGGCAATGGATTGGTCGGTGGCGGCCAAATCTGAGCCGCTTCAGCCATCGGTGGCGGTTTCCGGCGGCTCGGCACACTCGTCATAGCAGTTGAGCTGTTGGGTGCGACCGAATCACAAGCGCTGCTGTTTCTTCCTCATCAAGCTGCAAGCTGTCATGGACCGAACTCCACTCTCCCCGATCGTGATGCAACCAACTCGAAAGATATGGCAACAGTTTCAGAATCCTGTACCTGCTGCTGCCATTTTCTCTCTTGTTCTAGATAGTCATCGCTTTCTAGTCTAGTGCCGCTGCCCTGCAGAGATTAGCTCTTTTAGTTTCTAGTTAGTAGCTCTTCTAGTTTCTAGTTTATCCTGTAGTTTACTTTGTGTCCTCTAGACTTGTATTGTAACTTGTGGTTTCTATGTTAATGCAATGAAGCCGGGGACGAGGTCCCTTTTATTCTAAAAAAAAAACTGTTGGTACACAAATGAAGGCCCAATATTTACATTTTGGGAGAACCTACAGATTCAGAAAAAAACATGTAACAGTTAATAAGAGGAAAATGGAGCTGAACATCTAGCCATCCAAAATGTATCAACATGCACAACAGAGTAAGATTGTATCAGCACTTCAGCAGGAGAGATGAAAAGTTTTTCTAGAAGAGATGTTGCCAAAGAGCACGGAATTAATTAAAATGATAATCCTCATGCAAGTCTAATGAGTGCAAGTTGAAGCAAGAGTTTCCAGCAAAAATCTTGAAGAAACATATTCGTTATGAATATATGACGGAAGAATCCAAAGTCCAAAAAGGGAGTGTCTGTAGCTTTCCTTCTCACTGTTTTTGCAACTGACAAAAATGGTTGGTGGCAGTCTGGCAGATAAACTTTCATTAAGTTTAGGTCTCACTTATAGATCTCATTACCTTCACAAAACTAAAATGAAGTACCGATCCAGTAAGGCAGCACACCAAGATACATGATTAGTCCATCAAGACAATATACACAGCATGCAAATAACATAGTATTATAGTTATCGTACAATCAGAGAGATGATTTTTGATTTGGTGTGATTTTGTTTTGAAGAAAAAGTCTTCCTCATAGGAAGGAATGTACTTCAAGAAAATTGTTCAGCAAATTACAATACTGGAACATAACCCATGAGAATTCACGCAATGTAATAAACAAAATTAAGGCATCTAATTATAGAGCATGGAAGGTATGCAACTTGGTATTACCTTTTGCTGTATAGATTCTTTAGTTCAGTAATGCACACCTAGTACTGGTAGTGTTGCTGTATAATCAAAGAGAACGTGGACGCCATAAGAGCAGTGCGATGATGATTACAGTCCCATAGATCAAAGAAATCATCAATCACACAAATCGAAGTAAGTTTGGTGTCCTGCCCATCATCCAGCGAATCAATCATCAGGCATGAACCGAACTCAAAGCCCCTCTGAACGCATCATCCAGAACCCCAACCATCAGGAATAAGCTGAGCCCAAGACCCCTGCAGAAGAAGCCAAATCTTCAAGCAATATGCATCTTGTCATGCGCAACATCCAGCATGTGAACAATTAGATATACACCCGCCTTTACACCAACCAAAGATTCTGAGATCGAGAATCAGGGTGCGGCTTGGCTTGACGACGGCCTAGATGATATCTCCCACACACATGTACGTGAGATGGTCGTCGACGGTTCGCCGCCGCCACGGCAAGCCGATTTCTGATAGCGCCGCCACGCTGCCAGTGGCTGTTGCATCCACCACGTCCGAGGACTGAGAATCTGAATAGGCGGCTAATGTTTTTGGTGGGATCCCTGCGGATCTGACAATGAGGCGCATCACGAAACTTATAAGGATTCGACACTGACCTTTTGTATTCTTGAGTCAATTCCTGGTGCGGCTGTTTCTCGCGGAAATCGCTGGGGAGAGGAAGAGGGAAAGCTCCAGTGGACATTGATTGAAAGAAGGGAAGAGGTGCTGGTCTTTTTTTTTTTTTTTTTTTTTTGAGACTAAGGAAGAGGTGCTGGTCGGTCGATCCCGATTTAGAGAAAAAAAGTGTTGGGCTGTTTACTTCTGTTACAAATGGGCTGGCCTCAGGCCTCAAATCGAGCGGGGTATGCCTGGGTAACGCGAAAAACGACGGGAGATGGTGGAAAGGGAATCGCTGGTAATTGAGATGACGTGGACGCACGAGAAAATCAGCTAGTGGGGTTCTCCTATTTAGATAGAAAAGATTAGATATTGGAGGGATACCTGTGGAAAATCCAGCATTCCTGTACAAATTTACAATCTTATTTTAACTCTAATATAAGTATCCTAATATATTATACCACCTCCAGAATGTATACACACGCAACAGCGACAACGTAAACAGAAACGATAGGAGGCCATGCCGTCCACGGGAGGCAAAGCATGACCGTGACCTCAGACAAGCGGGCCTCCTCTCACCGCACCCACGTCGAAAAATATCTCACAGACACGCCCACGGCCACTGCCAGGATACTTTCTACTTCGAACAAACCTATCTGCGGGCCCATCCGTCCACGTCACGCGATGACCACCGTGACGGCTGCACCGTCTGCGCTCCCCGCCGGCCGCAAGCCACGTCCGGTGGCGGCTTTGGGCGCGGCGGCGCCGCTGAGCACCGAGTCCCGGCACGTGGGGCAGGAGTCGTGCGAGGCGAGCCAGGTGTCGACGCACCGGACGTGGAACTCGTGGCCGCAGCGCGGGAGCACGCGCACCTTCTCGCCGTCCTCGAACTCGCCGAGGCAGATGGCGCAGACGTCGTCCGCCGGGGCGGACCCGGCGGCGGACGCGCACGCGCCGTACACCTCGATGGGGAGGCTCCTGAGCGTGCGCTTCTTGAGCCCGCCGCCCCGCGACCCCGTCGCCGCAGCCTCCTCGTCCCCGCCGCCCGACGCGCGCCGCGCCCACCGGATGAGGCACCGCGCCAGCGAGTTGAGCACCAGCGCGAAGAGCAGGGCGAAGAGCAGCGCCGCGAGGATGATCACCATGTTGGTGTCGAAGCTCGCGTCCCCGGCGCCGCTGCTGCTGCTGCTGAGCGCGCGCTGCGCCTCGCCGGTGCTGGAGGACGGCGGCTGTGAGCCCGACTGGCCCATGTACCAGCTCATGGACCTCGTGTTCCCGCCCATACGTGAAGGCCGCGGCTTATGAACCGGAAGTGCAGGTCTGTCCGCGGAAGAAGACCAGTCGCGAGCTTGTAGAAGGACGTGGACGTGGTAGCGGCTGTCCTACTGCTGCTAACTAATGTGGCGCGAACGCTGCACTTTATATACCAACTCGTATCTGTTTCGGTTCGGAAAAGCTGGGGCTTATTATGAGTGCGAGCTAGAAGAGTGATGGATCTTTTCCTGGTATGGATTTCGATAGGGTGGCAAAAATCAAGCTGTAGTGATCTGCCGCCAGAGTGATAGACTTTATATAAAGATCCCGAGCTGGAGGGCCACCCGGTCGCCGGCTGTTGGACTAGGGAGCACGCCTTGGCCTGATGAGAAATACCTCCCCCGCTTTGCCGGTGCCACTCACTTTCACTTGTTGGTTGTATTTGTACGGTTGTGCTGGTTGGTGCAAAACTACAAATGGGATAGGCACGCGCGTGCGAGCTGATGCAAACCCGCGTTCTTTTGTGATGGAGTAGCTCATAGAATAGCCAGCGGCTGGAAAGACTATGCATACTGTTGGATGGATATCATATCATACACGGCCAAAGAGGAAGCAAGTCACGATACCACATTGCAAAGCGGCGGAATACTGCTTTGCAGGTTCTGCTCGGAGCTCATGTGTTCTGTTCATGATCGACGGTGAATCTTCCAAGGGAGTGTCTCAAATGCAGGTGACTAATTCTTGTAGTATAAAGTTTTGGTTATTTTTTGTATCCGACCAATAAAGTGTAATTAAAGAGCTTAAAATATAATTGCACAAAAAAGTGCAACTGCAAAAAAATGCAATTGCACCAACAAACAGAAGTGCAATCGCATCAAGCCAAAGTGCAATTGCACGAGAAATGCAACCACAACAAATACAAAACTAACAAAATATAAAACTTGAACACTGACCAAAATTTCATAAAAGTGACTGAAACATAGAAAAAACAGAGACAGAAACTTCCCAAAAAAAAGATGCATGCGTTTTAGCAAATCATGTCATCTAATGTTGTAATGCATGATGAGATGCACATAGCACACCTACAACATCGTCAATTTATCATCGAATTGAAGAAACCCAAAGTTCAAAAGATAACAATAAATTGTCTTTGATCTGCATGATTCCAGAAATGTAGTAACAAGGAAAACATATAATTGCAATATTAGGACCCCGGTAATTCATAGAAGATTGATTGTGCATCAAAATTTGTTATATGGTAAGAAAAGAAAAATACACCTATGAACATTTGCTATGAAGCTTAGTGCAAAATGATCATTACGAAAAAATATTGTATGATTAAATAAAATAAACCATGCAGAAAATATTACCTAATGATTCTAGTACTCCAGATACCCTACAAAAAAATCCTTTGAATCAAGACCGACCTTCCCTCTCATTATCCAATCTACTTTCATCGTTTTGGCAAACATAATTGGTGTAATCATGAAAACAACATAAAGAGTTTTGGTCTCTTTATAAGAGTTTTGGTTGTTTTTTGTATTCAACCATTAAAGTGTAATTAAAGAGCTAAAAATATAATTGCACAAAAAAGTGCAATTGCAAAAAAATGCAATTGCATTGCACCAACAAATAGAAGTGCAACCGCATCAAGCCAAAGTGCAATTGCACGAGAAATGCAACCGCGACAAATACAAAACTAACAAAATATAAACTTAAACATTGACCAAAATTTCATAAAAGTGACTGAAACATAGAAAAAAACAGAGACCGAAACTTCCCCCCAAAAAAGATGCATGCGTTTTGGCAAATCATGTCATCTAATGTTGTAATGCATGATGAGATGCACATAGTGTCGTGGGTTTGTCACGTCAGATGTCATAGATGACTTCATAGGTGTGGGATTGCGCGAGTCAATCGTCTCCGAGCTTAAGATCGTAGGAAACGAAGAAGACACATATTTACCCAGGTTCGGCCCCTCAATGTGAGGTAAATAACTATTTCCTGCCTACCCTAGATTGATATTGATATGATGTATAAGGTGTTACAATGGAGGCGATCCAATCTCGGTACTCGCCGTATCTTGTAGGGTTTGAGAGCTTGATAGCTTGAGCCTTTCTAAGCCCTGCGAGTCCTCTTTATATACACAGAGGCTCGTCAGGTTAGAAGAGTTCTACACGAAGTCCGATTGTCTTCTTGTCTTCCAAGGCAAGTAAACGCCGACCTTCCAGAGCCTTCCTTTGGTAGGCCGTGATCTTGGGTCGGCCCATCTTTGCGCAGCCCAACAATAATGCGATCATGAAGATTGAGTCGCATTTTGGCTTTGCATAAGTCGCAGGATAATTATTCCCCCGACATTGGCCCCCAAGGGTAGCCTGGATTTCATGGGATATCTTGATATGCTTTCTTGATCTTGAAAGGCTCCCTGAATATTTAGGCTGCACTTTTCACTTCTTGGCTTGCGCTTCTCTTCTTGGTCGACTCATGATCACGTTGGATTGGCTTTATTAATGCTGTGAGGTGGCTTGGAAGATGTAGCTGATGATCAATCTTCAAATTTTTGATGATAATATATTGTAGCCCCCAAGGATTGAGTTGATGTTACTAGACAATCATCTCAATTCTTCTCGGAAGGTCTTGAAGATCATCTCCTGTAATTTTATATCATAGATAAAACAATTGTTAAGTTATAAGCAATTGCAATGGATGGTTCCGTACTATAAGCAGTACATCTATTGACCTGTAGTTAGGTCTTTATGAATCCTTGAAGTGGGCACTTGCGCGACAGTATTTACTAGGAACATTTGTGTTCAGGGTCGAGAAAGTCCATGATAGGCATTCAGACTCGATTGACGCCACACCCCAGTACTTTGGCCGCATATTGCAAGTTGCATCCGACTTAAGGTGAATTTGATAATGCCAGTAGTTTGGCTGTTTCAGGGTAATAAAGCCCCCAAGAACAAATAATTAAGAAATAGAAAGCTCGACAACTCAACAATGTGAGGCGAAACGACCGCTATATGTAAACCAGAAGGGCCGGCTTTTATTTCATAATCATGGTAGGATACATAGGGTCGCGCCTGGGTGGCGACCAATTCTGATACATGAGGTAAGATCGCGCCTAGGTGGCGATCAGTTTTGATATGTAAGGTCGCACCTTGGTGGCGACCAGTTTTGATACTTAAGCCCTGAGTGGCTATGAAATGATACCCAGCTCTGATTAGCTATGATGATACTCAGCTCTAAGCAGCTGTAAAAGATGATGATCAGCTCTGATGAGCTTTTATGTATAGTACGATCGCAGTTGCGCGATGTTCCATGGGCGAGGCGCTTCGAGTCGATCCTCGAAATCATGGCGACCTTTGCTTTCTTCCCTTACATCCAGCAGATAATATGACACATTGCCCAGGTTTTTGCTGATGATGAAGGGCCCTTTCCATGGAGAGGACAGCTTGTGCATCCCCTTGTGGTCTTGCTTGAGTCGCAGTACCAGGTCTCCTTCTTGAAAGGTGCGGGTCTTGATGCGTCTGGCATGATAGCGTCGCAAATCTTGTTGATACACCGCTAACCTTGATGCAGCCAAGTCTCTGACTTCTTCCAAGGTATCCACCGAGTCTTGTCGAGCCACTTCATTGTCTATTTCGACGTAAGCCGCAACTCTTAGTGAATCGTGTATGATATCACTTGGCATGACTGCTTCTGCCCCATAAACCATGAAGTATGGTGTGAACCCTGTTGATCTGTTGGGGGTTGTTCTTAAGCTCCATAGCACGGCTGGCAACTCTTCCACCCATCATCCTGGAGATGCTTCAACCTATTCAAAAAGGCGTGGCTTAATCCCATGGAGAATTTCCTGATTAGCTCGCTCAGCTTGTCCGTTGCTTTGTGGATGCGATACTGATGTGAGGTCCAGCCTTATCCCATTGTTAGCACAAAATATCTGCGTAGCTCCTTCAGAGGTGTTGCTCCCATTATCCGTAATGATGTTGTGAGGATATCCGAAGCGGAATATGATTTTCTTTAGGAACTTGACTGCTGTTTCAGCTTCACAATCTCTGACGGGCTCTGCCTCGATCCACTTGGTGAATTTGTCCACTGCGACCAGGAGATGGGTTTTTCCATTGGATGATCGCTTAAAAGGTCCAACCATGTCGAAGCCCCAGACGGCAAAAGGCCATGTAATAGGTATTGTGCGTAGTGCTTGAGCCGGCATATGATCTTGCCTGGCATATCGTTGGCATCCATCGCATGTCTTGACAATCTGCTCGGCATCTGCGAGCGCCGTTAACCAGAAGAAACCATGCCTGAACGCCTTTGCCACCAAAGATCTTGATGAAGCATGATGGCCGCAATCGCCTGCATGGATTTCATGCAAGATTTTTTGTCCTTGTTCTGGTGACACACATCTCTGGAATGTCCCCGAGACGCTACGTTTGTACAGCTCGTTGTTGATTATCGTGTAAGCCTTTGATCGCCGTGTTATTTTGCGCGCCTCCACTTCATCTTCTGGTAACTCCCCGTGATTCAAGTACGCCTTGTATGGTTCTGTCCATTCTGGCTGTTCGTGCAGAGCTGCAACTAAGGTTGAGTCACCTTCTGGATCTGCGATGTCTATCTCTGCGGGGGTGTGACTGACGGGTTGTGTAGCTCATCTAAAATGACATTGGGAGGGACTGGCTGTCTGTTGGATCCAAGCCGGGACAAAGCATCCGCCGTCTCGTTTTGTCTCCGATCTATATGTTCAACCTGGAACCCTACGAAGTGTCCCGCAATTCTCTCCACTTCTCTTCTGTATGCAGCCATGTTTGCGTCCTTGCTGTCCCATATTCCCGAGACCTGTTGAGCTACCAAGTCTGAATCTCCAAAGCATCGTATGCGAGTTATGTTCATCTCCTTTGCGATGCGTAGTCCATGAAGCAGTGCCTCGTATTCTGCTACGTTGTTGGTGCAATTGAAGTGTATTTGGAGCACATATCGCAGCTTGTCTCCTTTGGGGGATGTTAATACAACTCCAGCCCCCGAGCCTTGTAACTGCCTTGACCCATCGAAGTGCAGGGTCCAGTACTTTGTTTCCGCCATGCTAGGAGCGATTTGAATTTCTGTCCAATCGTTGATAAAGTCTGCCAGGGCCTGCGACTTAATTGCAGTTCGCGGCTCATAACTGATGTGGTGTGGTCCCAACTCAATTGCCCATTTGGCTATTCTTCCCGTAGCCTCTCGGTTGCGAATGATGTCTGCCAAGGGCGCCGAGCTGACCACTGTTATTGGATGATCTTGGAAGTAGTGCTTCAACTTGCGACTTGCCATAAACACACCAAACACCAGTTTCTGCCATTGGGGGTAGCACTGCTTAGAGGCCGTACGAACCTCACTCACATAGTATACTGGCTTTTGGACTGGGTATTCTTTCCCTGGCTCCTGTCTCTCTACAACCATCACCGCACTTACTACGCGTGAGTTTGCAGCGATATACAATAGCATGGGCTCTTTATCTCTTGGAGCTGCCAGAACTGGTGCATTTGTCAGCTGTCTTTTCAAGGCTGTCAATGCCTCATCGGCCTCTGCGTCCCAGGTGAAGGCATCTGACTTCTTCAATAATCTGTACAAGAGCAGAGCCTTTTCTCCCAGTCTTGATATGAAGCGGCTTAAGGCCGCGACGCATCCGGTGAGTCGCTGCACATCTTTAATTTTTTCTGGTTTCTGAAGGTCCATGACGACCTGTATCTTTTCAGGGTTGGCTTCTATGCCTCTTTCTGATACTATGAAACCCATCAACTTCCCTGCTGGTACTCCGAAGACACACTTTATCGGGTTAAGCTTCATGTTGTACTTCCTCAAGTTGGTGAATGTCTCCTTGAGGTCTGATGACGTGAAAGCACACGTTCGTTGGGAGACCCCAAGAGGAAGGTATGAAGCAGTGCAGCAGCAAGTTTTCCCTCAGTAAGATACCAAGGTTGTTAGATCCAGTAGGAGCAAAAGGCACCTCTGAAGGTTGTTGGTGGCGCCGTTTACTCGATGACCAACGTGGAACCTGCACACAACACAATCAAACTACTTTGCCCGAACGAAACAGTGAGGTTGTCAATCTCACTGGCTTGCTATAAACAAAGGATTAAACGTATGGTGTGGAAAATAGTGTTTAATTGCAAAGAATGAAAAGGAACAATGATTGCAGTTGGTTGTATTATCAGTGTAAGGAATGGACCGGGTGATGGCGTGAATCACACGCTCGTTGGGAGACCCCAAGAGGACGGTATGATGCAGTTCAGCAGCAAGTTTTCCCTCAGAAAGAAACCAAGGTTATCGAACCAGTAGGAGCAGCAACTCTTCAGAAGGTTGTTGGTGGCCGCACGGCGCAACACGATCACCAACATGGAACCTGCACACAACACAATCAAAGTACTTTGCCCCAACGAAACAGTGAGGTTGTCAATCTCACCGGCTTGCTGAAAACAAAGGATTAAACGTCTCGTGTGGAAAATGAGTATTAAATTGCAGAGAATGAAAAAGGAACAGTTTGCAGTTTGTGGTTGTTTAATCAGTGTAAAAGAATGGACCGGGGTCCACAGTTCACTAGTGGTGTCCCTCCATAAAAGATAACTAACATGTTGGGTGAACAAATTACAGCTGGGCAATTGACAAATAGTGAGCGCATGACAATGCATATATATGACATGTTGACTACTATGATATTTAATTGGGCATTACGACAAAATACATAGACCGTTATCCAACAGCATCTATGACTAATAATCCACCGTCGGGTTGTCATCCGAGTGCCCCGTTGGTATTAAGTTGCAAGCAACGGATAATTGCATTAAGTAAAGCGCGTAATGTAAACAAACACATATGCCCGTGGACATAGCATCGTTAGGTTATCCCTAGTGGCAACAGCACATCCACAACCTTAGAACTTTCTGTCACTATCCCAGGTTAAACGGAGGCATGAACCCACTATCTAGCATAAATACTCTCTCTTGGAGTTACAAGCATCTACTTGGCCAAAGCATCTACGAGTAACGGAAAGCATGCAAGATCTTAAATAACATATAAGATAGATTGATAATCAACTTGACATAGTATTCAATATTCATCGGATCCCAGCAAACACAACATGTAGCATTACAATAATATGATCTTGATCATGTAGGGCAGCTCACAAGACCTAAACATGATGGCACAAAGTGGAGAGACAACCATCTAGCTACTGCTATAGACCCGTAGTCCAAGGATGAACTACTCACGCATCACTCCGGAGGCAGGCATGGCGATGTAGAAGCCTCCAGTGATGATTCCCCTCTCCGGCAGGGTGCCGGGAAGAGGTTCTGAACCCTCCCGAGCTAGGGTTGACGGCGGCGGCGTCTCTGGAACTTTTCGTGGATTTTTGCTCAGGTACTTAGGGTTTTCGCGTCGGGGGGAATAAGTAGGCGAAAGGGCGGCGACTGGAGACCCCCGAGGGGCACACACCACCCTAGGGCACGGCAGAGGGGGACCCCGCGCCCTAGGTGTGTGTGGGGCCCTCCTGGCTCCTCTCCGTTGCTCCTTCGCACCGTCAGGCGTGTTCTGGAAAAATAGGGACCCCCGTGTAGTTTCGTCCAATTCCGAGAATATTTCCAGACTAGCTTTTCTGGAATACAAAAACAGCAGAAAACAGGAACTGGCACTTCGGCATCTTGTTAATAGGTTAGTCCCAAAAAATGTATAAAAGTGATATAAAATAGATGCAAAACATGTAGCAATTGGTATAAAACAAGCATGGAACATCAAAAATTATAGATACGTTTGAGACGTATCACCGGGGTCCACAGTTCACTAGTGGTGTCTCTCCATAAAAGATAACTAACATGCTTGGTAAACAAATTACAGCTGGGCAATTGATGAATAGAGAGCGCATGACAATGCGTATATATGACAAGATGACTACTATGATATTCAATTGGGCATTACAACAAGATACATAGACCGTTATCCAATAGCATCTATGACTAATAATCCACCTTTACGTTGACATCCGTGTTCCCCGTTGGTATTAAGTTGCAACCAACAGATTATTGCATTAAGTAATGTGCATAATGTAAACAATACAATTATCCTTAGACAAAGCATTGCTGTTTTACCCCTAGTGGCAACAGCACATCCACAACCTTATACGTTGATGTCACTCGCCCAGATTACCGGAGGCATGAACCCACTATCTAGCATAAATACTCCCTATTGGAGTTACAAGCATCAATTGGCCAAAGTATCTACTAGTAACGGAAAGCATGCAAGATCATAAATAACATATAAGATAGATTGATAATCAACTTGTTCATAGTATCAATATTCATCGGATCCCAGCAAACACAACATGTAGCATTACAATAAGATGATCTTGATCATGATAGGCAGCTCACAAGATCTAAACATGATAGCACAAGGAGGAGAGACAACCATCTAGCTACTGCTATGGACCCGTAGTCCAAGGATGAACTACTCACGCATCACTCCGGAGGCAGGCATGGTGATGTAGAGCCCTCCGGTGATGATTCCCCTCTCCGGCAGGGTGCCGGGAAGAGCTTCAGAACCCTCCCGAACTAGGGTTGACGACGGCGGCGGCTACGAACTTTTCGTGGATGGAGGTTCGGGTATTTAGGGTTTTCTGGACGAAGGCATTATATAGGCGAAAGGGCGGCGTCTGGAGGCACCCGAGGGGGTCACGCCACCCCCGGCGCGGCAGGAGGTGGGGCCGCGCCGGCCCTAGCGTGGCTGCCTCCTCGGTCGCCTCCGTCTCTCCTTTGGACTCCGTGTACGTGTCGGGAAAATAGAAGGTTCTGTCCAAGTTTCGTCCAATTCCGAGAATATTTCCAGAACAGCTTTTCTGGAATACAAAAACAGCAGAAAACAGGAACTGGCACTGTGGCATCTTGTTAATAGGTTAGTCCCAGAAAATGCATAAAAATGCTATGAAGTGTATGTAAAACATGTAACAATTGGTATAATATCAACATGGAACATCAGAAATTATAGATACGTTTGAGACGTATCAAGCATCCCCAAGCTTAGTTCTACTCGTCCTCGAGTAGGTAAAACGATAAAAACAAAATAATTTCTGAGGTGACATGCTACCATCATAATCTTGATCAAATAGTATTGTAAAGCACATGTTATGAATGAAGTGATCCAGGTCAATGGTCTATAGTTTGCTAACAAATAGATAATGAGCAAACAACTGAATCATATAAGCAAAAACTTTTCATGAATAGTACTTTCGAGACAAGCATAAAAAGTTTTGCATAAGAGTTAACTCATAAAGCAATAGATTCTAAGTAAAAGGTATTTAACCAACACAAAGGAAGATTTAAGTTTCAGCAATTGCTTTCAACTTTCAACATGTATATCTCATGGATATTTGTCAACACAAAGCAATATAATAAGTACAATATACTAGCATATAAAAATTGTTGCACCAAAGTTGACACTAGTGTTTGCTTCTGAGATAGAAAGAAGTAGGAAAACTGACTCAACATAAAAGTAAAAGAAAGGCCCTTCGCAGAGGGAAGCAGGGATTAAATCATGTGCTAGAGCTTTTTAAGTTTTTGAAATCATATAGAGAGTAAAAATATAAGTTTTGAGTGGTGTTTGTTAATTGTCAACGAATCAGAAAATGGAAAGTACAATATGACCCCTGCCAACCAGACTTTTAAGAGCGGCTCCCATGAAGGACGTTATTTCTACCAGCAAGGCAGATCATCCCTCTTTCTCTTTTGTTTACACATGCAGATATTTCACTGTTTGTCATTGCTTGACTGATAAATCAGGGCAAAAATGTGAAGAGAATTAAGCGGTTAAAGTTGTAATTAATTGGGACTGGGCACCCCATTTGCCAGCTCTTTTTGCAAAATTAATGGATAAGCGGATGTATATGCCACTAGTCCGGTGGTAAAGTCTGTTTGACAGGTGACATAAAGACATCCACCCCGTCCTCATGAGCTTGGTAAACATTGACACAAAAAGGAGTAATAAAAGTTTTGAATAGTTTAAAGGTAGCACATGAAAAATTTACTTGGAGTGGCAAGGAAATACCACATATAGGTAGTTATGGTGGACACAAATGGCATGGATTTTGGCTCAAGGTTTTGGATGCACGAGAAGCATTCCCTCTCAGTACAGAGTTTAGGCTAGCAAGGTTATTTGAAGCAAACACAGGATATCAACCGGTACAACAAGACTCATATGAAAACATATTGCAAGCATTATAAGACTCTACACTGTCTTCCTTGTTAACCAAACCCTTTTACTAGAAAATATCTAGACCTTAGAGATACCAATCATACAAACCAAATTTCAACAAGCTTTACGGTAGTTCTTCACTAATAGGTTTTAACCACATGATACAAAAGCTTAAACATGAACTACTTGATAACTCAAAACAATTGACAAGTATCAAATTATCCAAGACAGTGATCTACAAGAATATGTAAGTCTTTTCCATTATACCATCTACCACATGCAGCATTTTCTGTTCCAACCAAACACCAATCAATTTATTTCAACACAAACTCTCCAAACAATTATAAGTGAAGCAAGAGAGTACTTTCTCTAAAAGAACTAACAGCTCTGAACAAGAGATGCATGAAAAACAGGAGCTAAAAGCATAGCAGTAGCTAGACAAGAATACTCAACAAGTATAAGTGAAGAATAGGAGTATTCAAATGAAAAAGCGGAGCGTGTCTCTCTCCCAAACAAGATTGCTAGGATCCAACAAGTTGATCTCAGAAAATAAAATAACAATGCGAAAATAAAAGCACACAGACGCTCCAAGTAAAGCACATATGATGTGAAAGAATTAAAATATAGTTTCACTAGAGATGACCTGATAAGTTGTTGATGAAGAAGGGGATGCCTTGGGCATCCCCAAGCTTAGACGCTTGAGTCTTCTTGAAATATGCTGGGGTGATCCATGGGAGCATCCCCAAGCTTAAGCTCTTCACTCTTCTTGATCACATTATATCATCCTCCTCTCTTGACCCTTGAAAACTTCCGCCACACCAAACTCAGAGTAATTCTCATTAGAGGGTTAGTGCACAATCAAAAACTCACATGTTCTATAAGGACACAAACATGACCATTACTTTTTAAACATTAGCTACTGCCACTGATGTTATGTGAAGCTCTTCCACCCAAAAAAGAATTCCACTCAACACTAGTAAAAGAGAGAATGCAAAATAAAAGACAGAATCTGTCTAAAACAGAACAGTCCGTAAAGACGAATTTTTTCGAGGCACTTACGTTGCTCAGATCGAAAAACTCAAAACTAACGAAAGATGCGTACATATCTGAGGATCACGCACAAAATTTGCAGATTTTTCAATTTTCTGGCAATTTTAAGAACGAAACGGTGAACAGAAAATCTGTTCCTGCGCAGAAATCCAAATCTAGCATCATCTTTCTATTAGAGGCTCTACTTGGCACAACAATCGAAAAAGTAAAGATACAAAGGGTTGTTACAGAAGTAAACACTCCTTGACTAAAAAAAAAGAAAAATTGCAGAAATAAAACAATGGGTTGTCTCCCATAAGCGCTTTTCTTTAACGCCTTTTAGCTAGGCATAGTGATTTTTATGATGCTCACATAAAGATGAGAGTTGAAACATAAAAGAGAGCATCAAGAAGCATATATAAAACATGTTTAAATCTAACACTCTTCCTATGCATAGGAGTCTTGTAAGAAAACAAGTCAATGAAGCACAAAGTGACTAGCGTAGGAAGGCAAAACAAGTGCAACTTCAAAATTTCAACATAAAGAGAGGAGACTTAATATTATTGAGATATATGAAACCGTGTCTCCCTCTCTCATACTGACCATTAGGTCTTAAAAAAGCATATAAAAGAAACAAAATAAAGCTCAAAACTTTCATCATAAAGAGAGGAAATTTAATAACATGAAGATTTCTATAACCATATTTTCCTCTCTCAAAATAATTTTCAGTAGCATCATGAATAGACTAACAATATAGCTTTCACATAAAGCATTCTTATCATGATTCACGCATAAAAGTATCATTACTCTCCACATAAATATAGCCATTATCATTAGTAATAGTGGGAGCAAAACTATCACAGCCATCATTGTAATCATAAATTGAGGCAAAGTATCATCAAAGCGAATTTCCTCCTCCAAAGCTAGGGGACTAAAAATAATATTTTCATCAAAACCAGCTTCCCCAAGCTTAGAGCTTTCCATGGCATTAGCAATAATGGTGTTCAAAGAATGTATGCTAATAACATTGCTACTATCATGATTGTTATGCAAATAAAGTTCCATAGGCTTTTTAATTTTCTCTTCAAACACCTCATGTCCCAACTCAAGATAAATTTCATAAAGCTCTCTCATGTTGTTTTCAGCCATAGGACTAGTTTCAAGGAAAGTAACCATTGATAGCAAGTAAAGAGCTAGACATAATAACTCAGCAAGACAATAACAAAGTAATGAGATTGGAAGCGTGAGACTCCCCTTGCAGAATCTTCTACTCCCCGGCAACGGCGCCAGAAAAAGTTGCTTGATGACGTGAAAGCACACGTTCGTTGGGAGACCCCAAGAGGAAGGTATGAAGCAGTGCAGCAGCAAGTTTTCCCTCAGTAAGATACCAAGGTTGTCAGATCCAGTAGGAGTAAAAGGCACCTCTGAAGGTTGTTGGTGGCGCCGTTTACTGATCACCAACGTGGAACCTGCACACAACACAATCAAACTACTTTGCCCCAACGAAACAGTGAGGTTGTCAATCTCACGGCTTGCTGTAAACAAAGGATTAAACGTATGGTGTGGAAAATAGTGTTAATTGCAGAGAATGAAAAGGAACAATGATTGCAGTTGGTTGTATTATCAGTGTAAAGAATGGACCGGGGTCCACAGTTCACTAGTGGTGTCTCTCCATAAAAGATAACTAACATGCTGGGTAAACAAATTACAGCTGGGCAATTGATGAATAGAGAGCGCATGACAATGCATATATATGACAAGATGACTACTATGATATTCAATTGGGCATTACAACAAGATACATAGACCGTTATCCAACAGCATCTATGACTAATAATCCACTTCAGGTTGACATCCGTGTTCCCCGTTGGTATTAAGTTGCAAGCAACAGATTATTGCATTAAGTAATGTGCATAATGTAAACAATACAATTATCCTTAGACAAAGCATTGCTGTTTTACCCCTAGTGGCAACAGCACATCCACAACCTTAGACGTTGCTGTCACTCGCCAGATTACCGGAGGCATGAACCCACTATCTAGCATAAATACTCCCTCTTGGAGTTACAAGCATCTACTTGGCCAAAGCATCTACTAGTAACGGAAAGCATGCAAGATCATAAATAACATATAAGATAGATTGATAATCAACTTGATCATAGTATCAATATTCATCGGATCCCAGCAAACACAACATGTAGCATTACAATAAGATGATCTTGATCATGATAGGCAGCTCACAAGATCTAAACATGATAGCACAAGGAGGAGAGACAACCATCTAGCTACTGCTATGGACCCGTAGTCCAAGGATGAACTACTCACGCATCACTCCGGAGGCAGGCATGGTGATGTAGAGCCCTCCGGTGATGATTCCCCTCTCCGGCAGGGTGCCGGAAGAGCTTCAGAACCCTCCCGAACTAGGGTTGACGACGGCGGCGGCTACGGAACTTTTCGTGGATGGAGGTTCGGGTATTTAGGGTTTTCTGGACGAAGGCATTATATAGGCGAAAGGGCGGCTCTGGAGGCACCCGAGGGGTCACGCCACCCCCCGGCGCGGCAGGAGGTGGGGCCGCGCCGGCCCCTGGCGTGGCTGCCTCCTCGGTCGCCTCCGTCTTCCTTTGGACTCCGTGTACGTGTCGGAAAATAGAAGGTTCTGTCCAAGTTTCGTCCAATTCCGAGAATATTTCCAGAACAGCTTTTCTGGAATACAAAAACAGCAGAAAACAGGAACTGGCACTGTGGCATCTTGTTAATAGGTTAGTCCCAGAAAATGCATAAAAATGCTATGAAGTGTATGTAAAACATGTAACAATTGGAATAATATCAACATGGAACATCAGAAATTATAGATACATTTGAGACGTATCAAGGTCGCTGATAAGGTCCTGGCCAACCTGCGACTTCACTTCGATGTCGTCCATGTAAGCATGCACGTTGCGACCTATTTGTTCGTGCAAACAGTTTTGAATGCACCTCTGATAAGTTGCGTCGGCATTCTTCAATTCGAAGGGCATGCTGACGTAGCAAAAGGCTCCAAAAGGTGTGATGAAGGATGTCTTTTCCTGGTCCTCCTTTTTCATCTTGATCTGATGGTAACCTGAGTAAGCATCGAGGAAGCACAATAGCTCGCACCCAGCGATTGAGTCGATCACTTGATCGATTCGGGGTAGAGCAAACGGGTCTTTAGGGAAGGCTTTGTTGAGACTGGTGTAATCTATACACATGCACCATGTACCATTCTTTTTCATAACCAGCACTGGGTTTGCCACCCATTCCTGGTGGAACACTTCTGTGATAAATCCTGCTGCCAATAGGCGAGCTATTTCTTCTCCTATCGCCTTCCTCCTGTCGTCATGGAAGCGTCGCAGCGGCTGCTTTACTGGCTTGGCCACTGGGTTGACGTTGAGACTATGCTCTGCCAATTTTCTCGGTACTCCCGGCATATCTGATGGCTTCCATGCGAAGATGTCTTTGTTTTCCTAGAGAAAAGCAATAAGGGTTTTGTTCCTGCTCTTCTTCCATATGTGCCCCAATGCTTGCTTGCTTGGACGAGTCGCCAGGAACAAGGTCTATTGTTTGGTGTCTTGTGCTGCTTTGAACTTGATGGATGGATCAGCGGATGGTGTCCTGACTACACTCATGTCGTTCGGGTCCACCTGTGACTTAGAGTTTTTGAGTTCCTCGGCAGCGCAAGCTGATTCTGCGAAGGCCGCATCCCCTTCTTCGCACTCGTTGCCTTTTCCCTATCGCCATGTACTGTAATGACTCCCTTTGGTCCCGGTATCTTCAACTGCAGGTACACATAACAGGTCTAGCCATGAATTTGGTGAAGGCCGTTCGTCCAAAGAGGGCATGATATGGACTCTGGAATTTCACCACTTCGAAACATATGAACTCACTCCTGAAGTTTTCCTTTGTCCCAAAGGTTACTGATACGTCTCCAACGTATCCATAATTTCTGCTGTTACATGCTTATATTATACCATTTGCTACATGTTTTATATACACCTTATATCACTATGCATTTTCTGGGACTAACCTATTAACAAGATGCCACAGTGCCAGTTCCCTGTTTTCTGCTGTTTTTGGTTTCAGAAAGTTACTTCTGGAAATATTCTCGGAATTGCACGAAACAAAAGGCCAAGTCCCTATTTTTCCAACACGTACACGGAGTCCGAAGGAGAGACGAAGAGCCACGAGGTGGCCAAACCACCTGGCGGCGCGGCCCCACCGCCGCGCCAGCCTGTGGTTTGGGCCCCTCGGGGGTCCGCCGACATCGCCCCTTC
This sequence comes from Poa pratensis, assembly GCA_947311845.1. Classification (NCBI taxonomy): domain Eukaryota; kingdom Viridiplantae; phylum Streptophyta; class Magnoliopsida; order Poales; family Poaceae; genus Poa; species Poa pratensis. Next base: position 30,841,480 of record CAMZMU010000057.1, on the reverse strand, counting down.
GCCTATTTATTCCCCGAGACGTGAAAACCCTAAAACACCGAGCCTTTCATCCAGAACATATTCGCTGCCGCCGCCGTCGTCAACCCTAACTCGGGGGGTTCTGAAGCTCTTCCCGGCACCCTGCCGGAGAGGGGAATCATCACCGGAGGGCTCTACATCGCCATGCCCGCCTCCGGAGTGATGCGTGAGTAGTTCATCCTTGGACTATGGGTCCATAGCAGTAGCTAGATGGTTGTCTTCTCCACTTGTGCCATCATGTTTAGATCTTGTGAGCTGCCTATCATGATCAAGATCATCTTATTGTAATGCTACATGTTGTGTTTGCTGGGATCTGACTTATATTGATACCTATGTGGAGCTGAATATTATATTATCATGTCTATGTCATTTGTGATCTTGCATGCTCTCCGTTACTTGTTGAAGCCTTGGCCAAGTGAATACTTGTGACTCCAAGAGGGGGTATTTATGCATGATAGTTGGGTTCAACCTCTATTTAACCTGGGATAGTGACAGCAAGTTCTAAGGTTGTAGATGTGTTGTTGCCACTAGGGGTAAAACAGCAATGCTTTATTCAAGGATGAATGTATTGTTTACATTACGCACATTACTTAATGCAATTGTCTGTTGCTTGCAACTTAATACTGGAAGGGGTACGGATGTTAACCGGAAAGTGGACTATTTAGGCATAGATGCATGCTGGATAGCGGTCTATGTACTTTGTCGTAATGCCCAAATGAATCTCATAGTAGACACCACAACTCACACATGCATGTTATATGCACTTATCAATTGTCAATTGCCCAGCTGTAATTTGTTTACCCAGCATGTTAGTTATCTTATTGGAGAGACACCACTAGTGAACTGTGGACCCCGGTCCATTCTTTTACATCTGAAATACAATCTACTGCAATCATTGTTCTCTACTGTTTTATGCAAACAAACATCTTCCATTCGATACGTTTAACCCTTTGTTTTCAGCAAGCCGGTGAGATTGACAACCTCACTGTTAAGTTGGGGCAAAGTAATTTGATTGTGTTGTGCAGGTTCCACGTTGGCACCGGAATCCCTGGTGTTGCGCCGCACTACACTCCTTCACCAACACCTTCGAAGCAAACCTCGTTTTCCTACTGGTTCGATTAAACCTTGGTTTCATACTGAGGGAAAACTTGCTGCTGCACTCATCATACCTTCCTCTTGGGGTTCCCAACTGACGTGTGACGTACAAGCATTGTTTCTGGCACTGTTGCCGGGGAGATATTCCCTCGTCAACTTAGCGCAGCAACACGTTTTCTGGCGCCGTTGCCGGGGAAAACCGAATTGCTTCTGCAAGGGGAGTCTCTCACACCCAATCTCTTTACTTTGTTATTTGTCTTGCTTAGTTTATTTTTATTTAGTCTTGTTTGCTCTCTTTATCAAAAACACAAAAAAATTAGTTACTTGTTTAATTCGTTTGATTTTGTTTTTCAAAATGAATGCTCCTGAAGTTGAAGTTCGTTCTTTTAGGCAACTAGGAGGTGAAAATTTGAAAGATGCTTGGTATAGAATTAGTGATGCTCATCATAGATGTACTAAGAAACACTCTACCACTATCCTCCTTAGGAACTTTTATGTTGGTATCTCTAGTTGGTATAGGTATGTTCTAGACACTCTTACAGGTGGAAATTTCTTGGGTACTCCTGCTTTAGAAGCCTGTAATATTATTGAAAGTTTGGTAGGAACACCACCCACTAAAGATATTAAAATTGAGATCACCTTGGAGGATGTTATAAATAAGTTAGACTCTATGGAGAATTTTTTCCAAATTTTCTTGATTGTATTGGTAAGACTAATGAATCAATAGCCACCATCAATGAAAGAATCACTGTTCTTGAGGATAATAATATCCATGACACCCAAAATCATAGAATTGATGAGTTAGAGGAAGCTATTGAAACCTTAAGTTCAACCTTTACTTCTCTTAAGTCTAAAAAGGAGAAAGTTTATGTGGGTAGAGAGCAAAAGTTTATGTATGTTCCTAAAGTGCCAAAACCAAAGACTCATTATGAGCTTAAAATTGATAAAACTTTTAGTACGGTTAAAGGAATGAAACACCTCCAGGAACATCTAAGATACCCATTGTTACAAGCTGTGTGTTGGAAGAAGCTTTTGATGATTTGAATGATTTGCCACTTGACAACACTTGATTTTCACTTTCTGCGCCTAGCTGAAAGGCGTTAAAGAAAAGCGCTTATGGGAGACAACCCATCGTTTTTATTTGCTGTTATTTTTGTTTTCTTTGAGTCAAGGAGTTTTGTTACTTCTGTAGCAACTCCTTTGTATCTTTATTTTATCGCAATGTTGTGCCAAGTAAAGTTCTATATTGAAAGTTGATGCAAGATTTGGATTTCTGCGCAGTGACAGATTTTTAGCTGTCACGGATTTGAGCTTATCTCCCTGTAGAAAATTCAAAAAATTCTGAAAAAATCACGCATATTCCTGAGATATGTACGCAACTTTCATTATTTTAGGCCAGATCCATCTGAGCAACTTAAGTGCCTCGAAAAAATTCGTCATTCCAGACTGTTCTGTTTTTGACAGATTCTGCCTTTTGTTTTGCATTCGCTCTTTTACTGTGTTTGTGTGGATTTCTTTGCTCCACAAAGCATTGGTGGCTGTAGCTAATGTCCAGAAGCTTTGGGATTGATTGTATCATTACAGAATATGAGAATTTTTGATTATGCACTAACCCTCTAATGAGAACTGTCTTGAGTTTGGTGTGAAGGAAGTTTTCAAGGATCAAGCGAGAAGGGTGATATTATGTGATCAAGAAGAGTGAAAAGCCTAAGCTTGGGGATGCCCCCGTGGTTCATCCCAACCATATTCAGAGAGACTCAAGCGTCTAAGCTTGGGGATGCCCAAGGCATCCCCTTCTTCATCAACAAACTTATCAGGTCATCTCTAGTGAAACTATATTTTAATTCTTTCACATCTTATGCGCTTTACTTGGAGCGTCTGTGTGTTTTTTTTTTTGTTTGAATAAATTCGGATCCTAGCAATCCTTGTGTGGGAGAGACACGCTCCGCTTTTTCATGTGAATACTCATGTTCTTCACTTATATTTGTTGAGTATTCTTAACTAGCTACTGCAGTGCTTTTAGCTCCTGTTTTTCATGCATCTCTTCGAGCTGTTAGCACTTGTTTATAAATACTCTCTTGCTGCATTATATTATCATTTGGAGAGTTTATGTTTAAATAAATTGATTGGTGTTTGTTTGGAAGAAAGAAAATGCTACATGTAGTAGTTGGTATTGGAAAAGACATATGCATTCTTGTAGATCATTGTCTTGTTTCGATTTGATGCTTTGCAATTGTTTTGAGCTCTCAAGTAGATCATGTTTAAGCTCTTGCATCATGTAGTTAAAGCCTAGTAGTGGAGAACTACCGTAGAGCTTGTTGAGACTTGGGATGCATATTTGTTCTCTCTAAGGTCTAGATATTTTCTGGTAAAATGTTTGAGCAACAAGGAAGACAGTGTAGAGTCTTATAATACTTGCAATATGTTTTTATGTGATTCTTGCTGTACCGGTTTATACTTGTGTTTGCTTCAAACAACCTTGCTAGCCTAAACTCTGTACTGAGAGGGAATGCTTCTCGTGCATCCAAAACTTGAGCCAAAACCCATGCCATTTGTGTCCACCATACCTACCTACTATGTGGTATTTCCTGCCATTCCAAGTAAATATTTCATGTGCTACCTTTAAACTATTCAAAACTTTATTACTCCTTATTTGTGTCAATGTTTTATAGCTCATGAGGAAGTATGTGGTGTTTTATCTTTCAATCTTGTCATTTACTTCTGACAGACTTTCACCAATGGACTAGTGGCATATACATCCGCTTATCCAATAATTTGCAAAAAGAGCTGGCAACGGGGTGCCCAGCCCCAATTAATTACAACTTTCATTAATAATTCTCTTCACATGTTTTGCCCTGATTTATCAGTAAGCAACTTAATTTGCAAATAGACACTCCTCCATGGTATGTGAATGTTGGAAGGCACCCGAGGATTCGGTTAGCCATGGCTTGTGTAAGCAAAAGGTTGGGAGGAGTGTCATCTATAAAGAAACTAAAATACATGTGTAAACAAAAGAGAAGAGGGATGATCTACCTTGCTGGTAGAGATAACGTCCTTCATGGGAGCCGCTCTTGAAAGTCTGGTTGACAAGGGGGTTAGAGTGCCCACTACCATTCGTTGACAACAACAAACACCTCTCAAATACTTATTTTGTGCTCTCTATATGCTTTCGAAAACTTAAAAAGCTCTAGCACATGATTTAATCCCTGCTTCCCTCTGCGAAGGGCCTATCTTTTACTTTATGTTGAGTCAGTTTACCTACTCCTTTCTATCTTAGAAGAAAAAACAAACACTTGTGTCAACTTTGTGTGCATTGATTCTTACATATTTACTTATTGCACTTGTTATATTGCTTTATGTTGACAACTATCCATGAGATATACATGTTACAAGTTGAAAGCAATGCTGAAACTTAATCATCCTTTGTGTTGCTTCAATGCCTTTTACTTTGAATCTATTGCTTTATGAGTTACCTCTTATGCAAAACTTTTTGATGCTTGTCTTGAAAGTACTATTCATGAAAAGTTTTTGCTTATATGATTCATTGTTTACTCTTTATCTATTTGTTAGCAAACTATAGATCATTGCTTTGAGTCACTTCATTCATGACATGAGCCTTGCAATATATTGATCAAGATTGTGTGAAAGCATGTCTCCTCAGAAATTATTTGTTGTTATCGTTTTACCTACTCGAGGACGAGTAGAACTAAGCTTGGGGATGCTTGATACGTCTCCAACGTATCCATAATTTCTGCTGTTCCATGCTTATATTATACCATTTGCTACATGTTTTATATACACTTCATCACTTTTATGCATTTTCTGGGACTAACCTATTAACAAGATGCCACAGTGCCAGTTCCCTGTTTTCTGCTGTTTTTGGTTTCAGAAAGTTACTTCTGGAAATATTCTCGGAATTGCACGAAACAAAAGGCCAAGTCCCTATTTTTCCAACACGTACACGGAGTCCGAAGGAGAGACGAAGAGCCACGAGGTGGCCAAACCACCTGGCGGCGCGGCCCCACCGCCGCGCCTGTGGTTTGGGCCCCTCGGGGGTCCGCCGACATCGCCCCTTCGCCTATTTATTCCCCGAGACGTGAAAACCCTAAAACACCGAGCCTTTCATCCAGAACATATTCGCTGCCGCCGCCGTCGTCAACCCTAACTCGGGGGGTTTCTGAAGCTCTTCCCGGCACCCTGCCGGAGAGGGGAATCATCACCGGAGGGCTCTACATCGCCATGCCCGCCTCCGGAGTGATGCGTGAGTAGTTCATCCTTGGACTATGGGTCCATAGCAGTAGCTAGATGGTTGTCTTCTCCACTTGTGCCATCATGTTTAGATCTTGTGAGCTGCCTATCATGATCAAGATCATCTTATTGTAATGCTACATGTTGTGTTTGCTGGGATCTGACTTATATTGATACCTATGTGGAGCTGAATATTATATTATCATGTCTATGTCATTTGTGATCTTGCATGCTCTCCGTTACTTGTTGAAGCCTTGGCCAAGTGAATACTTGTGACTCCAAGAGGGGGTATTTATGCATGATAGTTGGGTTCAACCTCTATTTAACCTGGGATAGTGACAGCAAGTTCTAAGGTTGTAGATGTGTTGTTGCCACTAGGGGTAAAACAGCAATGCTTTATTCAAGGATGAATGTATTGTTTACATTACGCACATTACTTAATGCAATTGTCTGTTGCTTGCAACTTAATACTGGAAGGGGTACGGATGTTAACCGGAAAGTGGACTATTTAGGCATAGATGCATGCTGGATAGCGGTCTATGTACTTTGTCGTAATGCCCAAATGAATCTCATAGTAGACACCACAGCTCACACATGCATGTTATATGCACTTATCAATTGTCAATTGCCCAGCTGTAATTTGTTTACCCAGCATGTTAGTTATCTTATTGGAGAGACACCACTAGTGAACTGTGGACCCCGGTCCATTCTTTTACATCTGAAATACAATCTACTGCAATCATTGTTCTCTACTGTTTTATGCAAACAAACATCATCTTCCATTCGATACGTTTAACCCTTTGTTTTCAGCAAGCCGGTGAGATTGACAACCTCACTGTTAAGTTGGGGCAAAGTAATTTGATTGTGTTGTGCAGGTTCCACGTTGGCACCGGAATCCCTGGTGTTGCGCCGCACTACACTCCTTCACCAACACCTTCGAAGCAAACCTCGTTTTCCTACTGGTTCGATTAAACCTTGGTTTCATACTGAGGGAAAACTGCTGCACACTCATCATACCTTCCTCTTGGGGTTCCCAACTGACGTGTGACGTACAAGCATTGTTTCTGGCACTGTTGCCGGGGAGATATTCCCTCGTCAAC